>JXTC01000051.1:376349-465073 GCA_002914845.1 Trema orientale
GAGTTATATTTCACGGCCTGGTTCAGGCAGCGGTAGCAAGGGGAAGAAGAAGGAGAAGTTGAAATCGTGAAAGGGATGGGGGAAGCTAGGGATTTGGTCTGATTTGGGGGTAAATTGGCAACTCGACAGCCCCTTAATGGGCACTCCCACGTTCAAAAGTCATGAAATGGCCCCCTGAATCTCAACTTTTCTTTCAGGTTAGTCCCTAAACTTGTGAAATTTCTATTATGTCCTTAATAAAATTTAAGGATCCTTACATATATGGAATGCCATTCACTGATTATATGTTAACAAATCATATGTCACATCAGGTGACTGTATTAAAAAAGTGAGATATAAGGTAGGATACTTAGGATTCCTTATAAGAATATGTATATATCATCTTGATTTAGACAGTCTTCTTTGTTGCTTTTGAAAAATAAATGAATAAAAATAGAAAAATTCCCTTGTTCAAAATTCGTCCAAATATGTTGCTCAAAATATAAATGTTTTATTAATTTTCAACAATGCTAAGTATCTCACTTTATATCCTACTTTTTTAATACCATATGACGTGAAAGACGATTTGTTACCATATATTTAGTGAATACCATTCAATCTATTCGTGGTTAGTTTCAATTCACTAATTGAACAGTGACACTCATCTAATATATCAGGTCGTATTAAAAAAGTGATAAATGAGATGGAATCCCTATCATTATCCTTTCGTAAACTTGATTTAAAAGGAAAAAAAAACTAATGGCCAAATACAACTAGTATTGTGATATAGGAAATATAAATTCATCATCAATTTATTATTCCCTTTTACCTTTTCCAGTATTGCAAAATATGAATTATGGTCAAATTATCTTCTTCTTCATTAATAAATTTGGACAGAAAATGGTTGTCTTACAAGTAAGATTGTCTTATGATGTGTTTAGCTATAATTAAGATTTTGATGTTCTCTTCCCCTCCATCACTTATAAATGTACATATATAAAATCACAATTATATACCTTTTTTTCCCTTAAAATTCCCGTAGTTTCAAGTTGCAATCTTAGTATTGAAGAGTAGATTTTCAAGAAGCTAATCACGGTCATAATCTTGCAATAGTTGGTATTGTTAGAGATAATTTGATTTAATTGTATTTTATTTAATTATTGTAACTATTAGCTGGACATACTCTAGAATATTCTCTAGGATATTCCCTAGAATATTTTCTTCTATACTGTGTATAAATAACTCTCTCAATTAATGAAAAGACAGCAGTCCAAATTATTTCACTCCCTTTGTTTTCTACATGGTATTAGAGCCTCGATCTATCCCTCTCTTATTCCCGAAATTCCTTCAGTGAAAAAAAAAAAAAAAACTCTAGTTGCTGCCAGTTCTAATCGGCTGATATTCAAGTTATGGCCGACCAATTCCTCTAGAACCGTCAACTTTCAAGAATTTTCACTCTTTCCCTCTTTTGCAATGGTTGAATCATAGACATAAATACCAAAATTAATCCAATAATCCTCTTCTAGTCATAAATCTTTCATCCCATAGTACAATTAAACTTACCTCCACTAATTATCTTTCATGGAAATTACAATTTCATGCACTTCTTGCTGGCTATAAACTTGACAGCTATGTTGCCGGCATAATACCCGCACCATCTCAGATAATTACACTAAATTCAGAAATTTCTGCTAATCATGCATATCTCACTTAGGTATGTCAGCATCAGTTGATTTTCAGTACTATTGTTGGCTCTTTATCTACTTCCATTATTCCTTTACTATACTCTGCTATAACTTCTCTTAAAATCTGGACCATTTTTTCTAAAACATATGCCAAACCCTCACGTGGCCATATTAAACAAGTCAAGGAGCAATGTAAATATGCCATGTAAGGGTTTCCACACATCCACTGAATACATGCAGTTTGTCAAAGCCTATGCTGATGAACTTGTTGTATTAGGCAAACCCCTTGATATTGAAGATCGCGTTGAAATTATTATTGATGATATGGTGATGAATACTAGTTGTTGAAATTGTAAATGATAGAGAAACCCCAATCTCCTTTGATAAACTTCATGAGAAACTCAATAATAAGGAGTTACCCTTTCGCCAAAGTTCTTCCTCCTCTGAGTTACTTCTTGCTATGGCCAACACTACTACCGCTAATAATGTTGTCTCTCGCCCACGATCATGGTGTCCAACTTCCACCAATTCCTTCTCTCCCGCATCTTCAATCGCCAGGCAGTGCAATTTCCTATCAATTGGGCCACCTACCTTTACACCTCATGGGAATCGTCCACCATCTAGACTTTACCTTGGTTATTGTCAAGCATGCAATACACAGGGTCACACTGCCTATTGCTACCCTTCATCTAACTTGGTGTCCTATTCATCCCAATAATCTCAGTGGTGATCTAAATCTCTTCTCCCACTGGTTTCTCATCCAGCAAATCCTTGGCAGCCCATAGCCAACTTCGCATCTCCTAAAACTACTGACACTCCAAACTAGCTTCTTGATAGTGGGGCCTCACACCATATTACTACCAATCTCAGCAATCTCTCCCTTTACACACTATATACTGGTCAAGATGATGTTATAACTAGTGATGGCACAGGTTTACCTATAACTCACACTAGTTCCACTTCTTTATCCATACCTCGCAATTGTTTACCTTAAATAATATTCTTTATGTTCCCACTATGCATGAGAACATTATTTCTATTTCTTAGTTTTGTACTACTAATAATATTTCTATTAAATTCTTACCCTCTTTCTTTTCTTCACACGGGGGCACACCTCCTTCAAGGATGCAATAAAGATGGTGTATATAAGTGGCTGAGTTCTTTCATCTCTTTAGTCAAAAATCCTCTCCTTTATTTACCTTGTCTAGTGTCGAGTCCACTTCATCCGAGTGGCACCATAGATTAGGACATCATATTTTTCCCATTCTTCAACAAATTATTTCCAGCTTTTATTTAGATGTTTTGGGTTCATTATCCTCCACTTCTAATTGTAATACTTGTTTGTGCAATAAAAGTCATAAATTATCTTTTTCCCAGTCTACTATTTCCTCTTCTTATCTACCTGATGTTATTTATTCTGATATGTTCCCTAGTTTTTACATACAATGATTTCAAATACTATGTTATTTTCGTGGATCATTATACAAAATATATTTTTTATTATCTATTAAAATGGAAATCTCATGTTCTTGATGTTTTCCAACATTTTAAACCATTGGCTGAAAACTTTTTCAAATGGAAAATTACTACTTTATACACTGATAATGGTGGTGAATTTCAAGCTTTAACTCCCTTTCTTACTACTCATGGAATATCTCATTTCACCAGCCCTCCATACACTGCTTAGCATAATGGTCCTTCTGAACATCGTCATTGTCACATAGTAGAAATTGGCCTGTCTCTTATTTCTCATGCCTCTCTTCCACGCACGTTTTGGAATCATGAATTTGCTACTGCAGTCTATCTTTTCAATCATATGCCCACCAAATCTCCAGTCTTCGTCCCCTTACACACTTTTCTTCAACTCCACTCTAAACTATTCAAAGTTTTGTGACTTCGGTTGTCTATGTTATTTCTGGCTTCGCCCGTACTCTGATAATAAACTGGCTCCTTGTTCTATACCTTGTGTCTTTGTTGCTATTCACTCTCTCAAAGTGCTTACCTGTGTCTTGATCCTTCCACCTGTCATCTCTATACATCACATCATGTTCATTTTGTTGAGTCTATTTTCCCTTTTTCATCACATTCACCTGATCTTAGGCATCCACAGCCTGATACAGTCACTCAATGGCTCCTTCGACTCTTTACTTTATCCTCTTCAACACTCATTACGCCATCTTCATCCACAGATGCCCCTCTGTGTCTGGATCCAACGTCTACTCTCATACTTATCGAACAATCGGTCGACCGAATCTACCATAGGCTTCCATTCTGCTCTTTCCCACAACTTCTCCTACAGAGCCTTCAACACCGATTGACCATCCATCTCTTTTATGTCCGGCCTTGCCTCGCTCGGTCAATCAGCCCTCCCCTCCTGCCTCTGTCTTATTCTCTCCGTCCTATTTGCCGCAAAATACTCATCTCATGATCACTCGGTCCAAAAATAATATCTATCTTCTGACCAAGAAACTAAACCTCCTTGCTCAAGTTCACTCATCATCTGGAGACATATTAGAGATAATTCGATTCAATTGTATTTTATTTAATTATGTTTTGTTTAATTATTATAATTATCTCATAATTATTAGCTGTACATTCTTTGAAATATTCTTTTCTATACTGTGTATAAATAACCCTCTCAGAAAAGGCAGCATCCCAAATTATTTCACTCCCTTTATTTTCTACATGCGTCACTAGCTTAACATAACTAGATTCTTTAACGTACAGGTGCTTGTGAATTTCTTCTTTTTTGAGTAATTTGGACTATTTTTCAGTTTGTTTGTCATCCTTGTGAATGGGGATGGTAATCTTTTCTATACGTTCCTATTTTTTTAATCTACTTTTAAATGTTCATTTCATGCAGCTTAATTTCTCCAAGGTTTTTGCTTAATCTAGTGTCCGATGTCTTTCGCTAATTGGAAAACAATGATAGTCTTTGTTCCTTATGAGGACCATTTTTATTCTTTATCATAGTGTATATATATATATATATATATTGCTTGGTGACCATCTTGTCACCTCTTTTTCTTTTTCTTTTTTTTTTCTCCTTTTTCTTTTTTCATAGCATCTACCCAATACCGGACTTGTTAGTAATTTATAAAATTTGAAAGTGGTGGTGGAGCTCCGTTTTTGAGGTGACCATCACGTCAACCCTTTTTCTTTTTTCAACTATAATAGCATCCCCAATAATGGACTGATGATATTCTATAAAATTTGAAAGTGGTGCTAGAGCTCCATATTCACTTTATTCCATCTAGTATTCCTTCCGTTGAAAAACTCACGTTCCCAAGAACATAATTTTTATGGTTGAATTTACATCTGGACACAAAAAAGAAAATAAGTAACATAAATATTAAACGCGATTTTATGGTACTAAAAGAGAAAATAATTATGTTACACCCTCGATTTTTGTTGTCTTGACAACAACCATAAAATCCTACTCTCATTTTTCACTCAGCAACCCGAAAACGTCCCATTGTATATATATATAGTAATAGGATAAGACTAATCACGATGAAAATCCATACATTTACATATATTCTTTAAGAATCGTAGTGTAACCCAACTATTATTGTCCCACAAAATTCCGCCAAATCCCAATATTTAAACCAAGTACTCCTAATTTAATTAGGAAACCATATATTGGCAACCATATACGCAAAACACCTTCCAGCGTATTTATTGTTTTTATATTACTAATGTATCAATTTATAGTACTCCACTTTGTGACATGTCCTTTCAGATTTTGTCGTGATCAAGTGTAATTTTGTTCAAATTAAATTTGAAAACTGATGGGAAATAATGGAGGGCTAGAAACCTTCCCAACTATATTAATTTGAACAGGAGAAAAAAAACTCAATTCCTTTGATAATACCGGGAAAAAAAAACATTAAATAAAAAAAAAGGTGAAAGTATAAGGATCTGTACACAACACAACATGCTGAAGGCCGAAAACAAATATTTAGGACTATAATTGTTATAAATGACAAATTATATTGGGTTATTAACACAAATCCTCCCAAAGCCCATAAGTGCTTCTTCAATGATATTACAATATTTACATTATTTACCAATTGATGGACACTCATTTTTAGATTATTGGATTTTGAATGTATGACTATGACAATATTAATAATGTATCTAGACTCTAATGGAATTAATGAGTATCTTAATATAGAAAATAATTCATTTTGTCTACATAGTCCTCATTCACTTTCCCATAGACTAAACACTAAGAAATATACTAAGTGATTTCTTTCATATACTAGTCCTCAAAATTTTCTTACTCCTTTATCTTAGTAATTCTAAGATTTCTAATGTCTCATATTAAAAAAAAATATATATCTTTTACATGTAACGGAGGTCAATAGAACTACAAATATGAATATTTCTCCATAAACTACATATATCATAAAAATCAAATAATTTATCAATCTTAGAAATATTGATCTACTTACATATTCTACTACATAACTGTTTTGACCCTTTTCTTCATAAACACAATTTTCATTTTCTCTTTTTTTGACTTTTTTCCATCACCGATAATAGTCGAGTTCCTAATAGTAAAATACTAAGTTTTCTGAAAACCCTTAGCTTGTAATTCTTTTAGTTGTTCATCAAATAAATACTCTTGAATTTGTATGTATAATCTAATATGAATTTCTAGAGAGGAGTAACACCAAAGATTATCAATATAAATATCACTTTTTCTTATATGTTGGATACCTAGACTATGATATTCTGAATTTCTAAGCGACACCCAGTTCCTCACATAATTAAAAAGCTAATATGAGATAATTGCATGATATTTTCTTTTATATATACATTAATGCAATTATGTGCATATAACTTTCAGTATTCATTTTACTATATTAGTTATTTCGATTAAGTTTTATCTTCCAAGCAATTTTCATTGCATATGTCGCTACCAGTAATTTATTTGTATTGTAAAAAAAAAAATTGATTGCAAAAATTATCATTTAAGATCCTAATTATTCACACATGCATTTTTGTATTTTAATTAGTGGAAGAATATGGTATCCTCAGCGAGATAAACTTCTATTAGGGCTTAGGTATTTTTCTCAAAAAATAATAATAATAATAATAAAAAGATAAAGTAAAATAGTAATTTTGTGAGTTGTAGTATATTACTTATTTTCTATAGCATATATTTTTAGGGTGTCATTTTATTTAGAGGACTAATTGTCAATTGGTTATAATTAATTGAAAGCAAAAGTATAATGAGTTTTGTAACACTATATAAAGATTAGAAATTGATCTTACTAGTTGTCATTTGTCGGCATAAGAATTACACAACAACTAATTTGAAACGTAATATTTTTTTTTTAGTCGGTTACTTAGCCGAACCTTATTCCTATATATATCTACAATTGCANATATATATATATATGATTCAAAGTTCAAGAATCCGTTTAATGTAAAACTACTACACAATACCTTTCACTATTTTTTAGACGAATTTATTACCTTGTCTACTAATTCTTTCTTTTATTATTCATCTTTATATCTCTAACTTTTGGAGGTGTATCTAAAGTTTGAAGATGATAGAATATTAATGATTAGAATTGTTGTTAATACTATTTATATCTAATATTTTAGACTACAATTCATAATAAGCTCATGACAGTTTTCTCTTTTCCTTATTATCTTTTAGTGGTTCGCTTTTATTAAAATGCAAAACTACTTTAATCTGATTTTTGGAATAAATAAGAATATTGTGTATGACTCTCACGTTTATTTGGCAAAGTTTATCTTTTTCAAAGTTACTCAATTGATTATTATTAGATGCATGATTAGTTGAGAATCTAGAATTAACCAAATCCTTATAGAATCTGTGTATTTGTGCTTGATTCTGATTAATGTATTGTTATTGTTATTGTTATTATTTTTATTTTCGAACAATTCAGTCCATAGAGTTTTTCTACCCAATATTTTTATAAATAGTCAATTGAAGCATTCAAGAAACATTTTTTTTTTGAAACTTACTTAGGTTCTAGCTAGAATTGTGTTTAATATACTAGTATTACAAAGAGTGACAATACAAGTTATTTTTAGGAGTTTAGAATGTCCTGCTTGTAGAGGATACTATATCTCTCCATCACAATATTTTCTACATTCTAAGGTAAGTAACGTCACACCTGCAATGTAAGAAATATGTGGTTATGGAATTTATGAATATATGTATACATGCATCTGTTATTCAGTTTTGCATGAGACGTGAACACGTGGTGCATTTATATTGCCTAACGAGTATTGGTGAATAGGGTGTGGCGGACCAGCACCCAAATATGTAATATGGTTCCTTCAGGGACACGATCTAGTTCCTTCGGGGACACTCTGGTTCCTTCGGAGACAATATGGTTCCTTTGGGAACACTCTGACGGCAGTATGGGGTGGACTTCTGCTGTACACAAAGGGGATTCTCTGGGGCTCAAGACCTCCATATTGCTCATGACATGTTATATGTTTTCTGAGTGGCTCAGTATGCGGTTCACAGTCTTATTAGGCAATACAATATACACAGGGATCCCAATCATATGATTATCTATTCTCTGTCATGTATACTCTGCATCTGCATACGTTACTTACTGAGTTCCACACTTACCTATATTCTTACATTACAGAGGGTACTATTGATGTTTTAGATTGGAGGAGGAGTGCCGACTTTCTGACCACGGCTTATGTATATGAGCATTTTGGTGCTGTGGTTTTCTGACTAATAATTTTATATTTGTTTTGGGTGTGTGTATGTTATGTATATTTTTCTGAGAGGTCCACTTTGTGAGGGTGTATATACATATAAATTAGACTTTGTGCAACTATGAGTGGAGTTTTCCTTTCTCTTTCAAGAAGTTTAAAAAGTTTTAGTTTTCTACTATTTATCAATTCTAAGTCGAGTAGCGTATTTCCATCTCACTATATACTTATAAAAAAATTCTTACGTACGTGTGTGCGATCGAGAGAAGTTACAGTTAGTATCAGAACTTATGTTTTAAAATGATTCTGAAGACTGCTTATATACATCCGTAAAGAAGGAAAGAAAGTCTCACTCCTCTATAAGTTTTTGATATGCATTTTGATATATGTTATAATTTTTTTAATTGCATTCATATTCCAGTAGTGAATATTATTGGCTATAATTGAAGCTATGGGTTCTAGGTATTAGGATATCAGTATGGTGACTACTCGGGATCAAGATAATTTCGGGAGGAGTATATCTTCTTCACATGGTGGTAATCAAGTTGAACAAATTAGCTTTTTTGATACAGAATATATTAGAGTGGCGTATGAGGTAAAGACGTTGGCTAGAATTAGTGAAAGACTATGATTGCAACATCAGTTATCATCTAGGAAAAGCCAATGTTGTGGCAGATACCCTCAGTAGGAAATCATCTAGAAATCTGACAACTTTACACGAGTTAAAGAAACCCTTGCAGATAGATTTATGCAGATCAGGCATTGAGTTGATCATTGGTAAATTATCTGCTATAACATTGCAGTCCACTTTACTAGATAGGATTAAATAAGGCCAGAATGAAGATCCTGAATTTGTAGGATATAAAAAATTAGTAAAATTAGGCAAAAAGTCAGATTTCAGTATTTTTATTAAAGGAGTAATCAGATTCTAAGGGTAGACTTTGTGTACCAAATGACAGAAGTATCAAGGAATAAATTCTAGTGGAAGCACAAAATACTCATATTCAATTCATCCAGGAACTGCAAAAATGTACAACGATTTGAAGAGTCTTTACTGGTGGCCAGGAATGAAAAATGATATTTTCTGGTTTGTCGAACGTTATTTAACATATCAACAGATTAAGGTTGAGCATAAGAGACCAACAGGAGAGCTACAACCACTTCCATTACCTGAGTGGAAATGGGAGGAGATCGCTATGGATTTTGTAGTTGGCTTACCAAAGACAGTATCTCGTCATGATGCAGTTTGGGTTATAGTTGACAAGCATACTAAGGTAGCTCATTTTATTCTGATTTCTATGACCTACTCCATGGATAAACTTGTTGCATTATACATTAAGGAGATTGTTAGACTTCATGGAATTCCAATTTCCGTAATTTTAGATAGAGATGCCAAATTTACTTCAAAATTCTGGGAGAGTGTACAACGAGCTTTGGGAACCAAATTAAAATTTAGTACCACATTCCATCCATAGACAGACGACCAAGCTAAGAGGACTATTCAGATCTTGGAAGATATGATTAGAGCTTGTGTCATAGATTTCCAGGGATCATAGAACCATTACCTACTACTGATTGAGTTCTCTTATAATAACAGCTTTCAAGCTACGATTGGTGTTGTACCTTATGAGATGTTATATGGCAGAAAATACAGATCTCCAGTTCATTGGGATCAAGTTGGAGAACGACATTATTTGGGTTCCGATATTGTTAGAGATACAACCGAGGTAGTTAAAAAGATTAGAAAACGTATGATAGCAGCTCAAAGTAGACAGAAATTTTATGCAGATCCAGAACGTCGACGTTTACATTTTGTTGTTGGGGATAAAGTATTTCTTAAGGTTGCTCTTATGAAAGGTGTCATGAAATTTGGAAAGAAAGGAAAGCTAAGTCCAAGATTTATAGGTCCTTATGAGATCCTCGAGAAAGTTGGGAATGTTGCTTATAGACTTACCTTGCCCCCAGAGTTATCAAGTGTACACAATGTCTTCCATGTTTCTATGCTGAGAAAGTATGTATCGGATCCATCCCATGTTCTTAGCCAAGAGCCACTTGAACTGGATCCAAAGTTAACCTATGAGGAACACCCCATTCAAATATTAGATAGAAAGGTGAAGGAATTGAGAAACAAAAGGATTCCTTTAGTGAAAGTTCTGTGGTGAAACCAATCTGTTGAGGTGGCGACATAGGAACGAGAAGATGAAATGAGAATCCAATATCCAAAGTTATTCGGTAAGTAAATTTCGAGGACGAAATTTTTATTAGGGGAGGGTTGTGATATTCTATATTTCTAAGCGACACCCAGTTCCTCACATAATTAAAGAGCTAATATGAGATAATTGCATGATATTTCCTATTATATATATATGGGTTTGGTTTAAATGGTTACAATAATATTTACCCATGGATGGTTACAATGGTTTAAGCCGTTAGATCTAATATCCTACGGTGGTGATTAGTTTGGTGGTTGGCCAAAAATATCTAATGCTATTTATTACCATTAAAAAAATTTAATGCTATCACTACTTTTTTTAGTATCCATTCATGGACAAAAAAAAATTGTAACCATTGAGAAGTCCTCCATATATATATATATATTAATGCAATTATGTGCATATAACTTTCAGTATTCATTTTACTATATTGGTTATTTCAATTAAGTTTTATCTTCTAAGCAATTTTCATTGCATATGTCACTACCAATAATTTATTTGTGTTGTAAAAAAAAAAAAATTGATTGTAAAAATTATCATTTAAGATCCTAATTTTTCACACATGCATTTTTGTATTTTAATTAGTGGAAGAGTATGGTATTCTCAGCGAGATAAACTTCTATTAGGGCTTAGGTATTTTTTTCAAAAAAAATAATAATAATAATAATAAGATAAAGTAAAATAGTAACTTTGTGAGTTGTAGTATATTACCTATTTTCTATAGCATATGTTTTTAGGGTGTGATTTTATTTAGAGGAATAATTATTAATTGGTTATAATTATTTGAATACAAAAGTATAATGAGTTTGGTAACACTGTATAAAGACTAGAAATTGATCTTACTAGTTGTCATTCGTCGGCATAAGAATTACATAATAACTAATTTGAAAAGTAATATATTTTTTTTAGTCGGTTACTTAGCCAAACCTTATTATTCCTACATATATCTACAATTGCACTAAGTCTAGAAGTTTTATGTTTTCTCTTAACAATATCAATTACTTCCATTTATATCAAGAGGAAGGGAAAACCACCACTTACGGAAAGGTGAAGTTAGGAGAAGACTTTTGAGCACTTTGTTTCTTTTGTAAGTGCTAATTCTTTTACTTGTTTCACGTGCATGTTAAGGGACTGTTTTTAAATTAAAAAAAAAAAATAGAGGGGAGTCTTACCTTTGTTTAAAGAAGGTATATTAATATTTAAGTATATATATGTTTCATAGTTCAAGAATCCGTTTAATGTAAAACTACTACACACTACCTTTCACTATTTTCTAGACGAATTTATTACCTTGTCCACTAATTCTTTCTTTTATTATTCATCTTTATATCCCTAACTTTTGGAGGTGTATCTAAAGTTTGAAGATGATAGAATATTAATGATTGGAATTGTTGTTAATACTATTTATATCTAATATTTTAGACTACAATTCATAATAAGCTCATGATAGTTTTCTCTTTTCCTTATTATCTTTTATCAAAATGTAAAACTACTTTAATTTGATTTTTCGAATAAATAAGAATATTGTGTATGACTCTCACGTTTATTTGGCAAAGTCTATCTTTTTCAAAGTTACTTATTTGATTATTATTAGATGTATGATTAGTTGAGAATCTAGAATTAAACCGAATCCATATAGAATCTGTGTATTTGTGTTTGATTCTGATTAATGTGTTGTTATTGTTATTATTGTTATTATTTTTTTTCCAGACATTTCAGTCCATAGGGTTTTTCTACCCAATGTTTTTACAAATAGGTTATGGAATTTGTGAATATATATACATATGCGTCTGTCATTCAGTTTTGCATGAGACACGAACACGTAGTGTATTTATATTGCCTGAAGAGTATTGGTAAATAGGGTGTGGTGGGCCAGCGCCCAAATATGTGATATGGTTCCTTCGGCGATACGATCTGGTTCCTTCGGGGACACTCTGGTTCCTTCGGGGACAATATGGTTCCTTCGGGAACACTCTGACGGCAGTATAGTGTAGACCTCTGCTGTACACAAAGGGGATTCTCTGGGGCTCAAGACCTCCATATTGCACATGACATGTTATATGTTTTCTGAGTGGCTCAGTATGCGGTTCACGGTCTTGTCAGACAATACAATATACACAGGGATCCCAATCGTATGATTATCTATTCTTTGTCATGTGTACTCTGCATCTGCATACGTTACTTACTGAGTTTCGTACTCACCTATATTCTTACATTGCAAAGAGTAACGTTGATGTTTGAGATTGGAGGAGGAGCGCCGACTTTCTGACCACGGCTTGTGTATATGAGCATTTTGACGCTGTGGTTTTCTGACTGATAATTTTGTATCTATTTTGGGAGTGTGTACATTATGTATAATTTTTCTGAGAGGTCCACTTTGTGAAGGTGTATATATACATAAATTAGACTTTGTCTAATTATGAGTGGAGTTTTCTTTTTTCTTTCAGGAAGTTTAAAAAGTTTTAATTTTCTACTATTTATCAATTCTAAGTTGAGTAGCGTATCCCGATCTCACTAAATACTTATAAAAATATCCTTACGTAGATGTGTGGGATAAGAGATGTTACATAGACTAACAATTGTAAACTCATTTTATAATAACTATATTTTATAATTTCAACTCTACTGTTCAGTACTCAAAACTGCAACCAAATTGTCATTTCACCACATATTGACTTTTGCTTCGCTTTCAAAACAAATATTATTAAGGTAACATCATCTCAAAATTATCCAACCGTATAAGTCACTAAGGCTCCATAATTTTTTTCCGGGTAATATCATTCTCTAAATCAGCCCACCATTATTTTTTCAAAATATCACTCTCTAAATTATTATTCCACCTATAAGTCGTTAATTCATATATTTCAATCATATTATCGCCAATATTTATAGAAAAACTCAGAGTAAGGACTTTAACAAAACTAACCTATTTATCCTTAATCCTCTAGTAACAATAACATATACTTTCATTATTTAACACAAGTACACAAATTGACATTTCTTATATCATCTCTTTGTCCTTTTATCATCAAAGAAACTAGTTATTCAATAAACTTAATGTACTCAATGTTTTACTGTATGTTCTAGCCCATAATCCATACTCATTTTTAAACAATCTTAAAAATCTATGTAATGTATATGATCACCAAATATGAAGGTTAAATTAAGTATTCCATCAATAACAAAATTTAAAAATGCGAACTTTACCTACTTTAATGTTCAAAAAGACCAAAGTAACAAACTTATCAAATTTAAACTAATCTCCAACTCAAATGAATCTCCAAACCATAATAAAAGTTAAGTCAAACTCAAATGATCTTAACTTGGTTACCTGATATTCTAAACCTCATAAGATTGACTTATTACAATCCAGATTGTCAAATTTATCATACTCTCTGATACCACTTGTCGCACTCCACATCCGAGGATATGTGCCGCATTCCCATAAGGCAAAGCCTTATAGGCATGCAAGGCATCTTTCTATAAACTAATATAATTAAGAATATTTAGTCCCCAATAAATACCAATATATAATATAAAATTCAACAACTCTTATAAAGTTTTCAAATATTCAAAACAAACACTATATAATGAAAACTATAATCCAATAAATTCAAAATGATCAACCTTTCGAGACTTTTTCTTAATCAAGATGAAGAAATTCCTCTCTTGAACCATGCTCCTCAATTACTACAAAATAAGTTCTCCTTTAGTTATACCTCTTAACTGACGATCTTTAAAACCTACAAAGGAAAAATAAAAGGGTGAGTTAGAAGCCCAATAAGTAACCAGTAACCTTATCTAGTTGGATCAAGTATATATAAACCAAAATCATTAACAAATATTTTTCGAAACAAATTTTGTTTCAGAAATAAATACTTTTAACAATATTCAAATCAAGTCATTTAGTAAATAATTTGACAAAAAGAAGTAATAATTTTCCAAATCTGTCTTTCTGAATCCTTTTTTAGTCAATAGTAATTTTAATTATACTTCTCTCCAGTTTTTGGCGACTATGGCCACACTTCACCCATGTGACTAGGTACGAATCTATCACAAATAACCGCTGTAGCCGAGTCCAAATCTACTACAGGTAACTCCTATAGCAGGGTACGAATCTATTATATTTAACCCTGCAGCTAGGTCAGTACTGTCCATATATAACCCCTGTGGATTGGATCTACGTGCATAGTCACTGAAGAGAGTTTCAAAACACTTACTTACAATTATGAGTTATAAATAATTTCATTTTCTTCTCATTATAACATTGTAGTCATTCCAAAACAATTTTATTGTAACCACCTTCAATAGTAATTCATATACTTGATCCATAATTTAGTATAAAACATATAATCATACTATTTTTCACAAAAATTACGTTATTTTAATAAAACAGACTTATTTTAATAAATAGTCTTATTACCAAAATATATTTTCACTTGAAATAATATTTTAAAGAAAATACCTTGTAAATATGATTATATAAGAAATAATAAAATATTTAACTTTTGGACGAGAAAAACTACTAGAAAAGATCAAAAGTTACTTACCTCGTTCGCTTTGCCTATTTAACCAAAATAATCAACACAACCTCTCAAATACCTATTATCACACAAATCATATATAAGTATCATAATAATAAAATCATACTCTAGTTACACTAAAAATATTAATTACTTGATGCCCATGCATCTTCTATAATTAACTCCATTAATTTCTCACAATCCATAACAATTCTAAGCTCTCTCTAAAAATCATCAAACTTAGAGGACACGTTCTACAAGTCATGGGGATCCTAATAGTACCAAAAATGCGATTATAGGGTCTATATGTAAGCCATAAAATCCGCTGTCATGTTTTACTAAATACCCAAAGTTTTAGATTTTTTTAGATTCATAGTACCCACTTCAATGCTAAACTCTCTGGTTATAAGTCTGTTTTTGACAAATTATATACCACTGGAAAGCTAATTTGATAAGCTTTCCAACGATACCAAATATGACCAATCAAAATACTAAAAGCCTCTATAAATTCAGTCACAATTATTGTTGCGTTTTCTACCCATGTGAAATATTCAAAAATTCATATATTTCTATTTACCTAACCAAATCACTCGCAGTTTGTCTTGCTTGAATCTTAATATCAATAGGCTTCTTTCTCTATCAGATCCCCGTATTTCATAAATAATTTATGAGAAATTCAAAACTTTAACCCTAGATATTCAATCTCAATCCCAAAAATTAAATTAAAACATAACCTTAGGAGTAATTCTCAATAATCTATGATAATGATCTCTTCATCTTCTTCTTCTTCTTAAATGTGCATAGCCTTCTCTCTCCTTTTATCTACTTTACAGAGCGCATATATAAACTGATTAGATTATTAGTGTTAGGGCTTCTTAAAGGGTCTATTATTGAATTACTAATATAACCCAAATAATATCTAATAGTGAGGGTTCTTTTGTCTTTTATTTTATCATTGTATTATATATAAAACATAAACCATTTATTTTTTTTATAATGGGTTGTCACATACGTAGTTTTCGGGAAAAAATTAGTTTTGAAGGACAGAGAAATATACATTCCCATTTAAAGTAGCTTTTAACATTATTCGGTCATACGCCAACAAAAACTATTGAGAAGTATATCTTCGGAAATAAGTTGAATAATAATCCCAAGATCAAGTATTTTAAAACGATAACTTTTCATAAAATGTTGCAGAACTTAAAGCTTCCCCACACACAAAGAAAGATCACATACAACAACAGCCGAGGCCCATAGATTAAGAAGCAGTTAGTATGTGTAAAGCTTCCTAACCTTTATTTATTACAATATACATATAGTAGCTTCTTTGCATTATGCATTATTGACAAGGTAAGCGTCAATGTTTTTGAAAAGAACATGCGCAAAGTTGAAGTACTTATTTGGAGGAGGGGTATCCTCATTCTTCTTCTCATATTCTATAGTAAGTTTCACGGTTGAGCCTTCTCCATCGCTCTTGTCAGTAGCTTGAACCGTGAACTTGTAACTTTTATACTCTTTCAGGATTTGTCCCTCCACTATCTTGCAAGTAATTGACTTGTTTTTGTCATCTATGGCTTCAATCACTACCTTATCAACTTGACTTGATGAATTGTCTGTCATAATTGTTAAAAAGTGTTAGAAAGAATTAATCAAGCATTAGTTGTTAGTTAGTTGTGCCACGTGTATTGTTCTAATCATTGATTAGTTAATCTGTTATAACAGACTCCTGCAATAAGCTCGTATAAAAGACTCTCTGTACAATTCTTTCAATTCAATGAAAATAAGATTAAGCTTTTGACATTTATTCAATCGTTAAACAAAAGAAAAAAAAAAGATATTCATTTAAAAAATGGAACACATGAACAAATAGCACCTACGTGTGCAGATATATTTATTTGTAATATGATTGCATGTATATGCTACTTCAATTAATTTCCTCACCAGCCGCAACAAAAGTCCACTCCATGACTGAACCGGCCACAGACTCCCAGTCACCTATGACCAGCTGCAAGTCCTTTACCACGTCACAGCTTATTTTAGGCAAGAGGTACTGTTTCCTGCTGTAGGTTTGATAGAAACTTTCAGCGGAGGACTTGATGTCCAATTGAGACTCTTGTTTTGCTATTTGAGCCATTATGGTCTCTTGTTTTTGGGAAAGTATTATTACTATATCTTATAACAAAAAGGGATCAAATGCTGTGTGGTTGAGTTATTGTACATAGCTCCCCCTTTAAATAGGAGAAGACGGATCAAGTTTACAATTATTATGTTGACAATACTCAAGGGGTTCATTAATAAAAAAATATAGATCAAAATTGATCAATCCACTTTGGTACTTATTACGCCTTTTTTTTTCTTTCCCCTTTTGCATCAGAATCTTTGATTGGTGGTCTCCGCTTAGATTCTTGTATCCGAAAGACGAATTTCATTTCAATATCATTTAAAGAATGAGTCCTCTTTAAGTTGGCCCAGTTGTTGACATATAAAGGACTTCTTACTAACGGTAGTAAATTAACGGAAATCATTTTTGTCAGGACCGAAATTCCAAAGCCGTGACTTTTAATAATTTTAAGTTGAAACAGTATTAAACAGTAATTTTTACAAAAATAAAATTGAGTACTTGAAATTTTAAGTTTTAATCCTCAAAAATAAGTAAAATTCAAAAGTAGGAATCCTTTCATTAGTTTTAGTTTCTTGAGAAAATATACACCTAATATTTAGAGGAATTCCATTTAATTTATTTAGAAACTTTCTATTTAAATTCATGAAGTTCAATAAAATGAGTCCAATCTCCAACAATTTACATAAAATCATTTGTATTTCTAAGAACTCAATTTAATAGCAAAATCATCCTCATACATCTACTTAGTAAATATACTACCATTGGCTAAATAAATTTGACATAGAAAGTAAAGGATGATATAGAATAAGAAAAAAACCAATTAAGAAGTAAGAAACAATATAGTATGCCAAACAAACTTATTAAGCCACCATGATAATTACCTTAAAATTAAATCAACACCTGAAAGTGGGAGAAAATAGGGCCGTTGAATACTCACATGCTCAGTAGGAATCGATTATAGGTTTTTATACATAATAAATATACTCACGTTGAAGGTCCTGTATGGTTAGAAGTCCATTAAAAAATAGTTCATAAAATCAAAGTGGAAATCATAGTCCAATAGTTCAAACGTTCCAAACCATTATAAAATATTCATCAAAACCAGTACATATCTATTCAAGTCAACATATAACTGTGTATGCAATCATGATGTCCGAGAAGTTCTAGAAGGTCGCCCATAAGTTCGAGCCACCTAAAAAGGCGACCGTAAGTCCGAGCACCCAACGTGGGGTACCGTAAGTCTGACGGCCGCGTAGGTGTGTGAATGTATGCAAATGCTATATGAATGATAGAATAAGGATATTTACTATTTCTACAAAATCACAAAATCAAACAACATTTAGTCCTCAAAACTTATAAGTTCTCAAATCATTTTGGATTTTCTAAAAATTTCGGCAGTATAAAGGCCATATCAAAACCCAAAAATCTAATTTCCTGTAGAAAACAGTTCAAAATAGTTCAGTGTGACGTGCCTCTCAGCCAGTTTATATCTTAAATCAGATCAAAAACTTACGAAACATAGTCAATATATATCTTATTTTCACTACTTTCAATATAGATTCTAAAAATAATATTAGTTTTATAATCTAACGGTCCGATCAAAAAGCAAATACCGAAATAAAAATACTCAAAAATGTCTAACAAGTCGAAATCAAACGGAGCGAAATCGAGCTATAAGATACCTACTAGGAGATTGCCCTTGAGTAGAAGAGTCAAACGAGACTGGTTTCACAGCAAAAAATTGCCAGAATCGGCGCCGATGTTGGAAAATTGTCAATGGCTTCCATACATCACCGGCGGCGAACAGAGCCGTTTCAGCAGCAGGGACGGTGGCGCAAGGATCGTCTGGTCCTGGGATGTTGACGGCAGGTGGTGGCGATGCTCAAGGATGGCGGGGAAGACCTTCGTTGGAGGCTCGCCGGATTTCGGCTGAAAATCGAGATAAAGGAGAGAGAGTCTGCTGTAGGCCACTTGTCAAGCCATAAATGGGCAGCGCAATTTTAAAAAAAAATTATGCCTAAGTCTCTGGTTTTCAAATTTTATTTCAAATTCATCTCTTTTATTTGCAGTTTAGTACCTCTTCCAAATATTTTCACATTTTGACCCAAAATTCGACTAGTGTTTTCCTGCAAACGGTGGCTCCGATGGCGGCGAAACTCCAACTGGTGGTTGCTGGCAGCATGGCGAGTTGACGCTGGGTGGTGGTGCTGGTCGTCGGACGCCAGAGGTGCGTCGTTCAGTGCTTGGTGGGTGGTGGCCATTGTTGGCCAAGAGAAAAAGAGGGAGTACAGGAGGGAGGAGAGAAGGAGCAAGAGAAAGAGAGAGAAAGGGAAGAAGAAAGAAAGAGTGTGCTCGTTTAAAAAAATCTTTGAGTCCCACCACTAATAAATAAAAAAGAATATTATAATAATAAAAAAAAAGTGGGGTTATTACATTATTCTCTCCTTAAAATAATTTCGTGTCAAAATTTAGGCACAAACTTGGAGTGTGAGCAAGAATGTATAAAATAGCCACTAGAAGTGTAGTGAACACTTGACTATAGAATTTAAGAGTATTAAACTGAATACTAGTTAATGAAGACGTGTGAAGTAGACATTCCTCACTTGGCATCAAAATTCTACCATTTTATTGGCCCGCACAATGGTATGAGATATGGATATGCCCTAAGAGATACAGAATCATAAGATGGCTTAACAATAGGTACAAGAATTTTAATACTGATGGTTAAAAATGATAACATCAGGTATATGAGTAATCAAAAAGATAATAATGATAACCATGGCTAGAAGCCGAGATCACAAGACTCCGAACACTAATTGTAAGGCACCAAACTAGAACAACAGACTAAATGTCAGATATAATAATACAGTCCTCCTAATCATACTAGATCAAAAATCTCCTAGGACATACGCATTTGTCTGCAGCTAGAACCTAGACCTAGACAATCTCTAAGTCAATGACTCTAATAGGAGTCTCTCTTTTAAGCATAAAACATAACAGAATTGAGTTAAAAACGAAGAAGAAGGATCCTTGTGATATACCACAAAAGATAAACAAGTTTAGAGATTGAAGGTGACAAAGAGAGTTCAATGGTTCACAACCATCTTCGCTTCTCTGATTAGAGTGAGGAATAATACTAAACACAAACTACTTTTAGTAAAATGCAAGACTAGAACACCCAAACAGGGAATCACCAACACAAAACATTAGTGCAAACTTCAATCTCAAATACAAGTATCCAAACATGAGAAATTTCAAAAGTAGTTCAAACCTTTTATCTAGTGTAAAATCTCATAAAAAAAAAAATCAAAGCGAATGCTAATCCAAAGGCTCCACAAGTCCTTGATATAAAGAAAGCTCCATCGACACAATCTAATGTCCCGGATATATGTACATAACTGAAATCGACACTTCACGCCCCAGAAATAAGGTTCCAGTAGGATAGGCTGTCTGGTACCATCATCGAGTGATGCCTGTCTCCCATGAAATCCCTTTCAATTTTTAATGAAAATAATTTTGAAAACAATTTTGAAAACATTGAATGTAAAAAATGTTGGGGCCTAGGAATACTATATTAGTTCATAATATGATTTCTTCCTGGCCAAAGGTAAACCAAACTTGAACTTCGAGTAAATTTTAATAATATAGAAGTAGATTCCAATGACTCCTAGGATAAAATCCATGAGTAATCTCATTCTAATTGTTATTATTAGTTATATAACAATAACCATATTACATATAATTTGAACCAATTAAGGAATTTAGAATCGACTCAACATCAACATTTAGTAAAAATTTTATTCCATGCATATATGATGAAAATCTCTAGTAGTCATAAGTATCAACTTAAAGTTGAGTTATACATGATAACCATTTATTAAAACCAACAAGGAATGTATAAAAAAGACACTAGTTTGTTCCCTATAATCAAAAAATGGACATTTATTACATAATCCACACTTACTTGGTAAAATGATAAATGAGGCCATATTTAAACTACCATGATCGATTTTTTTTTCCAAAACTAATAAAATATTTAGGTCTAAATTCAAATCATAACTAAACACAATAGGATATTTTCGTNTAATCAAATAAGTTTCTCAAAAGGTTTGAAAGTTCACATTTTTTTAACATTTCTAAGCATAAAACAAAATCTTACTAGTATACAAATAGATTGGTGACTTTGCAAAGTTTAGTCTCAAAGTAGCATATTAATTTAAAATAATACCTCTTTTGAAAAAGTGTATCACTTTCACCCAATTAATACTCAAGTTTAAAATGTTCATGATCTTTTTGAAAAGAAACATGTCACTTTGGTTAAATACAAAGATATAATCATTCAAAATATTAAGTGTCGACTTGGCATTTCCAAAATTTCCAAAACTAAATGACTCGGTTTTTAAACCCAACCAAACTCTCAACAATTCGAGAATTCTTATTCAAAAAACTACAAAAACAGAACATGATGAAACTAGAGAAATGCAACTACTATAGTTAAATATATTTCAAATTATCAAACTAATTACTTAATCAATGAGTATGCTATGTAAAACGTATCATCAATACAGACTCTAAAATATAGGACCAAGTTATGATGTATCAAGACTAAGTGATCCCGAAGATATCAATCCCAAGAAAATAAAATTTCAGTCTCATAAACACTAATAGAGTCAAGCCACGTCAGTAAAAGCACAAACACCAAACCAGTGTATCACAAGCAAAAATCCTCGAGAAGGTACAACCACAATCAAATACTGTAAACAAAGGTGAAAACATAACCCAAGGGATAATACATAGACAATCCACACAAAAGTCAAAGTACAACAACCAAGATACAAGATAATGGGTTGCTACCTTAGAATCTACGAGGTTCATGTAGCCCACAATCTGCATGGATAAAAGAGTATAAGAACGAATATCTATTCAAAGCGAGAGATTACGCTAAGAGTAGAATTCAATAGTTTCATGTTTACCTGACACTTCCAAGAATAAAATTTTTGGGAAATCACCATCCTAAAGATACCAGAATTTCACTTTGCAGAGGTTTGAGAGAGGACTTGGAAGGAATAGGAGCAAAAGTAACTTATCTAGCCAGTTCCTAAGGGATGTATGATATGTTTGTCAAAAATATTTCCAAAATATTTTTAAACACTAAAAATTTATACTGGCATGATCCTAGACAGATCTGATGCTGTACTCTGATACCAATTCTGTCATGACCGAAAATCCAAGGCCGTGACTTTTAATAATTTTGAGTATAAATAAAGATAAATAAAGAATTTACGAAATTTCAGGAAAAAAAAAAGTAATTGGGTTTTTTATTCTAGTCCTCAAATCATTAAAAATTTCATATAAAAAGGGAGGTCCATATTTAGTTTAGTTTATCAAGAAAGAAATACCGATTAAGATTCAAGAAAACATAGTTAAGTTGTCCAAAAACTTGGTTTGATAAAACTATAGTGTTTATTAAATAGATTTCACAAATCTTGAGTCTGATTATCTAAAAATTAAATTACAGACAGTCAAAATTTCAAGTGCTTAAAATTTTAAAAATATGTCCATGAGAATCATAGTGTCCCATTTATATCTCAAATTCTCATATAGTAGTAAATAGATCCTCATATATTCACTTAGCAGAAACAACAAACTTAGCTAAACAGTTAGACATGAAGAAAAATAGGACAAGGTATAGGGACCAACCGAAGAGGAATAGGACAACAAGAGTAAGCCAAGCGACTTGCCTAGCCAATGAGAAAACTGACTCGAATGAATAATCACCTGAAAGGGAGGAAAGTAGGAGGGGTGAGCTCAAAAGCTCAGTAGGAAAACTGTTACTTCATTTGAAAACCTTTTTAGTGATGGAGAATCCTTACATGGTTAGTTTAATCCAAAAATACTTTTTGCAAAATCATATGTATATACATATATATAACCATCTCCACAGCCAATAATCCGTACATGCATGTATATATAAATAAGAAAGCATGATATCCAAAAATTAATCAGTCCACAAACATACGACACAAATCTATCCATACCCATGAGTTTACCACCTCTCCTCAATGGAAACCAGGATGTTAGCACTACGTATACCATACAGCATGCCTGACACCTAGCCCATAACTGGAAGGGACACCCATGTGTCGCCTACCAAACTTGGTGGGGCAACGTATTGCCTACGCTTGCCAAATAGGGAGGTAATCATAAGAAAAATCTCGCGTGGGTTCACGGACTCTGTACCATCGGTGGGGCCGTAGTGCCACACTATAAAAAGCCATGATGCTAAGCTCGTACTCATGTATGATCTTATGACGCGTGTACTCTGCACTGATATGTAAAAATAATCATGCAGTGATAAGTTCAAGTAATGCTCTAGTTTTTAATAAAAATATTAATTATAATTTACAGAAAAATGGGCAGCATAGCGGTCCTATTTTAACATATCCAAAACTAAACTGCACTCAAAAAAATACCAGAACAATCCAATATATATCATATAATTCAATTCTATCACGTCTGTCTAAAACAGTTCTAAAATTAAGTTTTTCATCATGTATTGCAGAAAGTAAATTTTAATTAAAAACAATATAAAACAGAGGTAATTGAATCCCTATCTCACTAAAATAGCGATACCATGCTATTGGATCTTCAAAGTGCTGTTGGGCAATTGTTCGGAAGGTCAGAAACTAATTCCAAACCCTTGATCGCTCACTTCAGAAAAACAAACGTCTCAATGGAGCTTCAAATCTGCAAACAGATCTCTTCACTGAACTCCTAACACCCAAAATAGCTATATTAGATACATACTTTGACCAATTTGTGTTCGGACCGACCCCAGACCAGTGACACACGAAACAAAAAAATAATCTATGCCGTTTGATATCAGTTTTCATGCCGGTCACCAAACAAAGTCAATATGTACATCAAACTTTACCATTTTTCGAGTACATTCAAAAAATGACATTAAAAATAAAATCTAATGGTTGGATCAAAAGTCAAATCCGAGCTCAAAAATACACAAAAATAGCAACTTTTAATCCGAGCAAAATGGGGTCGCAATATATATACCTTGAGGTTTCTCTCGACAATACGAACCCAACGAGCCTAAGAACACCCCTTAAAACAGCCGGAAATTCAAAACCTCTCGCGGTCAAAAATAATTTTTTCCGACGAATGGCGGCTCCAATAGCAACACAACTCGGGCTGGTGGTTGCTGGTAGCACAGGGAGTTGACGCTGAGTGGTGGTGCTGGTCATCGGTAGCCGGAGGTGCGTCGTTCGGTGCTTGGTGGGTGGTGGCCACTTTTGGCCAAGGGAGAAAGTGGGAGTACGGGAGGGAGGAGAGAATGAGCAGGGGAAAGAGAGAAAGGGAATAAGAAAAAAAGAGTGGAGTTGTTTAAAAAAATCTATGGGTCCCACCACTAATAAATAAAAAGAATATTATAATAATAAAAAAAGTAGGGTTATTACTAAAAAAAACAATTAGCGTGTGTATCTCTTAATCTGAAATAAGTAATAAATTTGTGCTCATAATTCTCAGTACATATCATAATCATGGTTTTGTGTTTTTGATAAAATCTAAAACCTACAAAAATTGTTTCTATAATTCTTTTATATACTATGTTCTTGAAATGAAACCAACAGTATGTACGTAGAGTCACCCTCCAAACAAAGGAAGTGCCAACCTTAATTTCTACCACGCACGTGTAATGGCATACAGAACAGCTAGCAACTCGGCTTCAAACACGTAACAATTCTTCAAATGAATTGCAAAGCAGCATTTAACGAAACCACGACTGCTTCAAAAAACTCCATCAAACCCAGCAGGACCAGACTATTAGCAACCTCATCTGTATTAAACTTTACCCAACCCGAAAAGTTAAGGGGATACAATTATACAAAGTTACCGGAGTAATGTGTGGAGCCAGACCGGAGCGCCATGAGACCCGAAAAAGCTTCGTGGTTTGTGACTTCTCTAAACAATTAATCGCCCGTAGAAATTTAACCACCCGCACCGAACGACAGATAAAAATTAATGAACTTCAGGAACTACTTTTTTCTGAGCCCGCCAAATTGACCAAATAGCTAAAAAAAATTGCTACCTTTCAAAAAAGAGCAAACCTGCAAGCTGAAATGAGTATTCATAGCTATTATAAAAAGTTGAGAAAGACCGAAATGTAGGATCAAACACCGAACAAATATATTCCATGGAGAGAAAACATGAGTTCCTCTAGGATGACAGTAAGAGCCCCGAAGTGTTCCCTCTCCGGAAGGTGAAAACGTCCATGCAAGCCGATCATGCGTATTTTTCCCAACAACTGAAGACTCAACTCAATGAGCTTTGTATTATCAGCGAACCAATTTAAAAGGTCAAAGTTAATATCTAAACAATCGTTTGTAATAATTATTTTAAGTCTAAAGCATTGCAATTGCCATTCTGGCTTACGAGGAATCCTCAACAAATTGATAAGAGTGTTTCCCAACCAATTATTATATAATCTATTGATAATCCGACCAGAGTGAAGTAAAATGATTATCCTCCTTAAAATCCGACCAAATTCATGAAGTGGCATATCTAAACTCAAGACTATATACATCTATAAGATACCGAGTTAAGTTCACGAATTTCCATGTCAACTTACAAAAAAGAGACTTATCCAGAGTGTACAAATGTGGTGCCTGGCAACTGTAACTGTCTCTTACGTCTGTCAATAGAACCACTTCATCATGAATTTCTTGGCTGTTGTGGCGCAAGACCTTCAACGACATGTTAGAGTTAACCTTTAATTTCTCTCTTTTCTTATGTGTTCTTGCATTTATATACCATATCCATTAAAAAAAAATTTATTAGAAGTTATTATCGGATTATAAAAGTTCAAATAAGAGAAATTTTCAAGTGGAAAAACAGAGTTTCATATGGGGAAAAGATTTTCTGAAATGATGCTGTCTAAAACTTTTATTTAAGCAATGTTTTATGGATACTCAGGTAGAACATGTAATTTCCATTTCAGAGGGTTTTACACCTTTGTATTGTATTAATCTTTTTTTTTTCCCTTTGATTAATTTTTTCGGATACAGAGGGCGTGAGATGACTTCTGCAGATAGCTCCCAATTACTTGGTTAGGATGTATATATGTAAGTCTTTGGTGCATTTTTACATTTTCTTTGCTTATTTAAAAAACATAAACAATTACGTTGCTGATTATAATATATTTTAAACATACCCACGCCAACCACCAAGCTTGTGGTCTAGTGGTAATCGTTGTTATCCCAGGGCAGGAGGTCCCAGGTTTGAACATTGGTGACTCCTTCGGGAGTCTTAAATGTAAAGTTATCTACCTGCCAGCCCATGCCCGGTCCTCCACCCCCGAATACCGTTACCGCTAGTAGCTCGGCTGGGGTTCAGGTGACTCACTCCACCGTCTGGTGGTAGTGACCTGGCCGATAGGGTCTCGGGGAACATTCACGCCCAGGGAGAGTTGCCACGCTGGTTGCCCCCTCCTTCCCTTTTCGTTATCAAAAAAAAAAAAAAAAACATACCCACGCCAAAACAACCGTAAAGCCCTCTTCAAAACACCATACAAGACAGTACAGCTAGAAATTGTAAAATATTATACTCCCGCTTCACTCTTTTTTACTGCTGGAGCAAAATCCAAAGCTTTGGCATACAAAGAAAATTACAATATATAGTCTGATGAAGGAAGCAAACTACATACATATATCTGTATATATAGTTAATGCTTCCTCGTCACCTTTATTCATTACATATTAAAGTAGTAGTACTGCCACAAGAGAGCCTCCTTTTTTAGGTTATGCAATATTAATAAGGTAAGCGTCAATACTTTTATAAAGAAGCTCTGCTAATTCCATGTACTTAGTAGGAGGTGGGATAGCTTCATTCTGCTTCTCATACTCTATAAAAGCTTTCACCGACGAGCCTTCTCCCTCGCTCCTTTCCAGAGCTTGAATAGTGAAGCTGCAAGTTTTATAATATTTCATTGCTTCTGATCCATCCAATACCGTGCAAGTGACCGACTTGTTTTTATCATCTATGGCGTCGACTCTCACTGTATCAATATGACTAGACAACTTGCCTGTTATAGTTTTAGAAGAAAATTCTTTAATAATCTGGAAAAAAAAATTGAAAAGAACATACAAATAACATGTATATAGAAATACACAATATGTTTATATCAATTTCTACACCTTGTGGAACAAAAGAATATTGGATGACTGAGCCAACGGAGTCCCATGCACCATTAATCAGCTTCACGTCTTTTAGCACGTTAGGACTTAATTTGGGTAAGAGGTAATGTTTTCTCACGTAGGTTTCATAGAACCCTTCAGGGGAGGACTTGATGTCCACTCGATTCTCGAGTTTTGCTATTTGAGCCATACGTGGTTTCTTCGATAACGAACCCGAAGGTATGTATATATGTCGAATGCTTTTCCCCAATAATACATATATATATGTCAAGATGTAGGTACCAGCTCAAATATATATGTCGAATCCTGTGGTTTGGGAAAGTTTATATAGGAGGGAATGGAGTTTAGAATTAGTGTTAATACTATATTTACTGGTTTGGTAATTAAAACGAAAGTTGATTAATTAATTTATATCCTTAAAAAAATTGATCAATTATCTTTTTCTTGTAATTTTTCTGCTTTTCTCGTTCTGTGTGAATGATCAGAATCTTTGATGGTCCACTTGATTCTTTTTTACTTTACTTTTTTAAAATAAAATAAAGTGGTCCGCTGGATTCTGATTTCCATGAAAAGAAAAACTGGTACTTGGATATGTAGTTGTCAATAATATATACAAGCCACGACTCACACTGACAGGATCGAGAACCTGTCCCATTTTGCTTATTCTTCCAGTATTGTTATCCAGCCACGTCGTCCAGTACCCCTCACCATGCATTTGGTCATTCAACAAGGAATAGGAATTTTCTTCAAAAGGGAAAGGGCCAGTTACTCTTTTCCGTATATGTATTTAAAGATAACGCCACGTGGCAGGATTTAATTAGAGTTCATGAAATGGGACACACAAGTGGGATTATCTCAGTCCCTCATGGATATATAGGGGACAAATGTGAAGCAAGAATTGATAAATTAAGATATTTTTGATAAAGATTTAAATTAAGATTTTAATTGAGTCTGATTATTCTTGATAATATGCTCTAAATACAGAGCGAAATTAATAACAAGAAAGAAAAGTAAAAGAAAAATCTTCCTTAATTTTCAAAGTTCGTATTTATGATATAAATCATATAATCTGATCTAGTTGAGTATACTATATCTAGTGGTTTACGATTTATCAATTGTGAATGAAAATGAAGCTATATTTTTATTATTGATGTTAGTCGTATATATATTTACAGACTGTAGTTGGAATACAAAGAGTAATAACTATCCTAGATTTGATTACAATTTGAATTAAAGAAAATAAGTCAAGGAGAGAAAGAAGGAGTAAATAAAGGAACATTTACAACAGAGATTATCTATAAACGGCAAGCATAAGATTAGGAGAGAATTGGTCAAGAGATTGATTCTGATGTATCTCTATCATGCCCCCGCAAGATGGACGATCGGTAAGTGAGACCAATCTTAGACATAAGTTCATGGAACCGGGTGCGAGCAAGCGGCTTTGTAAGAGCATCGGCGAGTTGATCCTTACCAGAAATGTATGACACACGTAGGTTTTGATGTTGAACATTTTCACGAACAAAATGATAGTCAAGTCCTAAATGTTTCATTTTTGAGTGGAACTTTGGATTGGCGGCAACATATGTAGCTCCCATATTATCACAGTAGATGACTGGTTTATTGGTGGGTAGGTATCCTAGCTCACGTAGTAAGTTTTGAACCCATAAAACCTCGGCAGTAGTCACGGCAACAGCGCGGTATTCCGCTTCGGTGGAAGAGCGAGCAAGAGTTCGTTGTTTGCGGGAACTCCAAGATATAGGATTCCGACCCAAATAGACAATATAACCAATTGTAGAAATATAGTCGTCTTTATCACCTGCCCATTCGGCATCTGTAAAAGCATGAAGAGTGGTCGACGAGTCTCGGCGAAGTAGTAAACCGTGTGTAGTAGTTCCTACGAGATAGCGTAATAGGCGTTTGAGAGCGGCCCAATGATCTTCAGTAGGTTTGTGCATGTATTGAGATAACTTGTTTACAGCAAAGGAGATGTCAAGTCTAGTTAAAGAGAGATATTGAAGGCTTCCCACAAGTGTTCCGTATTCAGTTGGGTTGGCTAAAAGAGCTCCAGTTTGGGTGGATAGAGGGGGATGCATGACCATAGGAGTGGGTACGGGTTTGGCATTTGACATATGGGCACGGTTTAGAAGGTCTTGGAGATATTTATGTTGGCTAAGAAAGAGACCTTGAGGATGAGGTAACACCTCAATGCCAAGAAAATAGGAGAAGGTACCAAGATCTTTAAGAGAGAAACGAGAGGAGAATTGAGAAATGAATGTGTTTAGAAAAGATGAATTTGAGCCAGTGATAATAATATCATCAACATAGACAAGGAGGTAGATGAGACCATGAGTATTATGTAGAACAAATAAGGATGTGTCTGAGACAGAATTTTTGAACCCAAGAGTAAGAAGATAGGATTTGAGTTCATTATACCAAGCTCGAGGAGCTTGTTTAAGACCATAGAGAGCTTGGCGAAGTTTGCAAACATGAGTAGGATGAGATTGACTAACAAAACCAGGGGATTGAATCATAAACACATCCTCCAAGAGAGAACCTTGGAGAAAAGCATTATTAATGTCAATTTGACGAAGAGACCACCCATAGAATATGGCTAGAGAAAGAACAGTGCGGACAGTAGCGGGTTTAACTACGGGGCTGAAAGTTTCAGTGTAGTCGAGGCCGGGACGTTGGTGGAACCCTTTAGCTACTAGGCGAGCCTTGTGACGGGCTATAGAACCATCCGGGTTATACTTAGTCCGAAGGATCCACTTACAACCAATGAGGTTTTGTGATGGAAAGGAGGAAACAAGGTCCTATGTTTTATTTTTGAGCAAGGCATCGTATTCAGTTTGCATAGCATCACGCCAAACGGGGCTTTTGAGAGCTTGAGTGATTGTGGTAGGTTCAGTAGAAGAAGGTTGGAGAGAGACATGGAGATTTATTTTAGTAATGGGTTTACGAATATTATTTTGTAGGCAAGTGAGAGGGCGTGGTGGAGGTGTTGGGGGAGGAGGAGTGGGGGTGTTTGAGGTAGCCGAGGTCTGGGAGGGGGTTGGAGAGAGAGGTGCTGGCGGGTTTTGGAGGGAGATAGCTGGTGTGGATGATGCAGCGGAGATAATAGGAAGAGGAAGTGCACACCATTTATCCGTTTCGATGGACGTGTGCAGTGATGCCATCATGGAAGAGGAAGAAAAAGGGACTTCATGCTCAATGAATTTGACATGTCGAGAAACATAGATTTTGTTGGAATGAGGAGCAAGATAGTAATAGGCACTTTGGATAGCAGAATAACCAATAAAGACACAAGGAAACGAGCGGGGATCGAGTTTATTTGAGGTATAGGGAAGTAGCCATGGATAACAAAGACATCCAAAGCTACGAAGTTTGAGATAATTAGGCATGTGGCCATGTAGTTTAGAGTAAGGAGATTGAAGATGAAACGTAGGAGTAGGCAGACGATTAATTAAATAGCAAGCAGTAGCAAAAGCAAGAGGCCAATATTTTCGTGGCATAGAGGAATCAGTGAGGAGGGAAAGACCTGTTTGAACGATATGGCGATAATGACGCTCCGAATAGCCATTGTGCTCGGGAGTATGAGGAGGAGAGGTGAGGTGAGTTATACCATGAGACTCAAGTGTTGGATCTAAACCAATATATTCACCACCATTATCACTATAAATTGTAATGATGGGGCGTTTAAAAAATTTTCAACCTAGAGTTTGAATTTATGAAAAGTGACAGTAGCATCATTTTTATGTTTGAGAGGGTAAAACCATATATATTTAGAATAATGGTCAACGAAAATAAGATAATATTTGTAGCCATCATAAGAAAGAGTCGGAGAAGTCCAAACATCACTATAAAGAACATCAAGAGGACCATGAGATTGAATAATATTTAGATAAAATGGCAATTTGTGGCTCTTATTACAATCATATGAATTACAGTGAAAAGATACTATTTTTGGAATATTTAAATTGAAAGCATTGCTAATATGACATAGAATAGAATAAGATGGATGGCCTAATCTGTGATGCCAATCGGTAGTAGATGTCAATTTGACTGAGTGAATGGCAGGACGAGTGTGATGCCATTCATAGATTCCAGATTTAGATGGACCTTGAAGAAGAGGTACCCCCGTGCGCAGATCCTTCACAATATAGGAATTAGGTAAGAAAGTGATAGAAGTATTATTGTCATGACAAAATTTAGAGATAAAAATAATATTACGAGAGACGGAAAGCACATGAAGAATATGATTAAAATTAAATGTAGTAGTAGGGGTAAGAAGTGAAGTGGAACCAGTGTTTGAGATGGTGAGGCCCGAGCCATCTCCAATAATTAGTTCCTCAGTACCATCATACGGAGAATGAAGAGCAAGGTTTTCAAGATCATGGGTGACGTGATGAGTTGCACCACTGTCGAGAAGCCAACCATTAGAGGAGGGATCGGTAGCGGTGGCAGCGTAGGCATGAGGAAACGGGGATTGATAGCCTTTGGCAACAGGGTGAGGTGTTGCATGAGAAGGAACCATGGATGGGTTGGATTGTTGGGAAGGCAGTATTGCATTTGGATATTGGGTACGGAAAATTGGGCATTGGGAGACATAATGACCTTGGTTTCGGCACCATTGACACCGTCCTTTGAAAGGTTGAGAAGAACGAGTAGCAGGATGAGAGTTGAAGTGGTTTGGAGTGGGAAAAAGGCCTGCATGGGAAGAGGGAGGACAATATTGATAGTTTCTGTTTTGTTGTTTGGCCGCATAGTTAACAGTGGCAGGGAAACTGTTAGAGGATTTGGCATTGTGTTTGAGAGAGAGTTCACGATTGATGAGTTTTTCATGTAACTCATCAAACGTTATAGGAGTTTCACGGTTTTGGATGCCATTGATGACACTCTCATAGTCAGGATTGTTAAGTTGGTCAAGGACTTTGTCAACGATGTCTTCGAGATTAAGGGGACGGCCAAGAGAGGCTAGTTGATCGGTACAACACTTAATTTCCTATATGTAGTCAGAAATGGAACGAGGACCCTTGGTAATATTTTTAAGGTGATCTTTTATTTGTTTGAGATGGCTTTTTGAGGGATTGGCATATGTCTTAGCAAGAGTTTGCCAAGCGTCATGGGTAGTGGAGCATTGTGAAATGAGAGGGACAAGTGGGTTAGAAAGCGTGCCAGCAAGAGCTCCAAGAATGAGCTTATCTTGACGGAACCATGTGATATAGGCAGGATTAGTAGTGGTGGTGTTATTTTGGGTAATTGTTTTAGATGGGGCAGGATGAGAACCATCTATGAATTTATGTAGATCATGGCCAAGGAGGGTAGCTTCAAGTTGAGTTTTCCATAAGATATAATTTGTTGGAGTGAGTTTCAAGATATGAGAAAGGGAGATGATGATGAAAGGCTTGGTTGGTTCAGGATTGTTGGGTAGAAGAGATTGATCATTGGATGCCATTGAAGAGGGAGGGAGAAGAACCGTGGGAAAAAGAAAAGAAAAAAAATGGATCTATGCTCTCGATACCATATAAAGAGAAGTAATATCAATTGTGAATGAAAATGAAGCTATATTTTTATTATTGATATTAGTCGTATATATATATACAGACTGTAGTTAGAATACAAAGGGTAATAACTATCCTAGATTTGATTACAATTTGAATTAAAGAAAATAAGTCAAGGAGATAAAAAAGGAGTAAATAAAGGAACATTTACAACAGATATTATCTATAAACAGTAAGCATGAGATTAGGAGAGAACTGGTCAAGAGATTGATTCTGATGTATCTCTATCAAAAAGTACTCGACCAGGTGATCAAATCCTATATTAATTTTGTGTATCAACTTTTAATATCTAGGCATCTAAACAACATATATAATATATATGAGGAATTTTCAATGAAGATATTATTTTTGCTTTATGATGTGGTACTTTGACTAAATTGAAAATACTTACAATAGCAAGTTAAGTTTATCTACAACCATTTCATTCTAATTCTTTTAGGAATCCCTTTCATTCTAATTTCTATTGAGGTAGAAATAAGTTGTTGGAATGACTTTTTAAGAAAAAAAATTTGAAATAATTTTATTAGGGAAAAAGTTTTGTAAAAATATTAAAACCTATTTTTCATATATCCGACTTAGTTTCTAAAATCATATAAAAAAAATACAAATCAATCTCTTTTATTGCTTTCATACATGTACGGCTCTTTTTTTTTTTTTTTTTTTTTGAGGAAAAAACAATTTCATTAATACTCAAATAAGGATTATAATAGCAAATCGATTACAATAATAAATCGAGTTACATATAACCTCTTACAATGAGAATCAGAAAATTGATTCATAAACTTGAAGATAAAAGCACCTTCAGATATCTCAGAGCACAGGTAGTCCCCGACAATGATCTTGGAGAAAAACTCCACGAAAGATAAAATAGAGTTCTTTAATGGTTCGTCTTGATTCTTCACAATCCGAATATGGACATCTGATTGATTCACTGAAGGAGATTCTTCCAAACTCGAGTCCTCCATAGTAACTATAATTTCAACTTTCATATATATATATATATAAATATATATATCTACGATTGATAAAAACCAATATCGATAAAAATCATGCTTTAAAATTAATTTAGAACTATTCTAGGATTTACAAGAAAAACAAGGAGCATAATAGTTGTATTTTCCTAAAACCACAATTTTAAAACCAACATAAAATCTTATAGTCTAATCCCAAAATAATCCAATATATCTTAAAAAAACACAAATCCATCAATTTTCCATTTAAAGCATGTAATCCAAGATTTTCACATATTTTACGTATAGTAATACACATTTTAAAACAAAACAAGTATAAAAACTAGATAATTAAACCTCTACCTTGCCTTGATAGTTATGCCAAGCTATCAACACTCGTAAATTTTCCTGTTGATCGATTGGGTACTTGAGAGGTAGTTTCAGGAATCTCGTTCGCTCACTTTAAAGAATGATCTTTTCAAAGAAACTTCAAATTGAAAAACATGCATTGCTATTGCATTCCTAGCTTCCCAAATAGCTAGGTTAGATAGAATTCGACTAATTTAGATTTGGGCTAAAACCCGACCCACCCCTGGCATGAAAAACGAGACGAAATCCCAAACCTTGTATCTCAGAATTCATGTCACTTCGAAAAACAACGATTCTATTTACCAAAACTCATCTCTCAATCTCATTAAATACAAATTTGATGTCGAAACTCTATTTCGAGGCCCTGAGGCTTAAATGGGCCTTATTACTAATTAATTACAAAAGTTACGAAAATTATAATTTTTCACAAAATATCTCCGAAAATATCAACTTTTCTTTTTGAAATATATCATAGATCAGATCTCAATCTTACATATATAGCCACTATTTATTCTCATATCTTCAATCACACAATCTCCACATAAAGTTTCACCACTATAATGTAAATTCTCCAAAAATATTTATAAAAATACCATTATTTTATTAGAGAAACGACTTAAAACTCCCCAGAGCTTACTCACTAGAGATTAGTGGCTGGATAGTGGCAGAATAGATCGGGAAAGAGAGATGGAAGGTTGAACTACGCGATTTGATCGCTGCTGAAGCTTAGAATAGCCGGAATCAGCCCGATTTTGACTAATATGTTCGCGGCCCCCTTCCTCATTGGCAAATTATGGCTTCCCCAGCGTTAAGACTCCAGCGGACGGGGTTTTTAGGGGCTATGGTTTGATCTACAGGTGTGGTAGTGCTCGACGGTGGCAGAAATGAGAAATCTAGGTGGAGGAGAATTTTTGGTTTTGTGGTCATTTGGCCTAGTTTAACTTACTACAAGGAATAAAATGGTGGAGGTTATCCTAACTCTTTCCTTGTAGTTGTGCATGAAAAGAAGAGAGAAGTTGGTAGAATTTGGAAAAGATGAGTGATTAATGTGACAAGAGAGAAAGAGAGAGAGAAATCATGGATGGCAAAGAGAAAGGTCTGAGTGGGTTGGGTAATGAGACATGTGGCAGCATCTGGTTAGCCTAGGCATCTTTTAAAAATTAAGTTTTGGCTACACTTTCTTAGTTTTCCTTTCATTTACCCTTTACTTAATTTCTTTTTAGTCCTTTCTTTAACAAAACTCTTACACTCAAAGTCCAATGAACCTAGCCTACAAATCAATCACATTCATTTAGAATATTTTGTTCTTTATTTATTTTTTCCGTTTTAATGCAAAATTACAACAATACCCTCTATTAAAAGTTAAGTTTTTCACATCTCTCCATCCTTAAAATAATTTTATCCCAAAATTTAGATAGAAACTAAATGATTACACTAGGAAGCCACCAGAGTGAGTGAACATCCAAAAATACAACATAATATGCAACCAACACTAGTTTAAATAGAAAACTCGCGACATAGCTCAAAATTTACTACTTAATTCGCTTGGCATGCCAATGCTCTACAAAATTCATGAGTAACCTATTTATTGAAAAAGATAGCATTTACAAAATGCCCACGAATACAAAGATATTAATATCGGAGAAGTTGAACATATATGCCAACACTAGGAATCGAAAACGATAACTTAAGGTAAATAAGCAGTCACAAAGATAGTAACAACAATCATGACTAGATGCTCAAAATAGATAACATTGAGAACCTTAACATTGTTTGTTAGGTACCAAACCATAGTAGTAAACCAAATGTCAAATAAACATAATATCGTCCCTTAGATCGTCCGAGATCAAAAGCATCCTAGGACAACTCATTTGTCTGTAGCTAGAACCTAGCCCTATATAGTTACTGAGTCAAGGTTTCTAACAAGATTCCTTTTCAACCCAAAATTGTACCCGACAAAGTTTCAAAGGAAAACAAATAACCTTGTGTTATTTCACACAAGATAAATGAATTCTAGATACCGAAGATAACAAACAGATTTCAATGGCTCATTGCCATTCACTATATTTTATTTAGAGTGAGGAATAACACTGAACACAAACCACTTCGAGTCAAATATAAGACTAGACCACCAAGACTAGAAATCACTAAAGCAAAAGCAATAATGTAGCTTCAATGTAAAAATACAAGAATTCAAAAACTTTTCAAATCCTTTCTCCAATGTAAAACCACCTCGAAGTAAAAGAAATTAAACATAGATCAAAAGACCCCCTAGGACTTTGATACAAGGAAAAACTCTATGGATACAATCCGATATCTGGAAAGCATGTATAACTAAAAATAACACTCAAATACCCCAGAGACATGGTTCCAATAGGATAGACTATCTGGTATACTACTCTCGAGTGATGCATATCCTCTATGTAACCTTATTTAATAAAGGCAATTCAAAAACCTTTTGTTTTTTTTAAAAAAAATAATGCTACATTAAATTCTTTGAGCATAGAAATACTACACTAGTTCACAATATGGTTCCACCTTGGCCAGAAGTAAATCAAACTTGAACTCCGAGTATCCCCTCGAAAATATAATAGCAGAGTTCAACAACTCTCGAAATAAATCCATGAGTAATCTCATTCTAATCACTAGTTATAAATCAATTACATTACTCAGATATAATTTGAATCAAATAGGGAATTGAGATAATGCCCAACATCAACATTTTAATAATAGCTTCAATCCATGTAACATATAATAAAAATCTCTAAGAATCTCGAATAGTAAAATCAAAATTGCCGTACATGATACCCCTTTGTTAAAACCAAAATAGAATGCCTGAAAAAGATACCAACTTGTTTTGCTAATCGACCAAACATCATTTAACAGTAAGATGCATCTATAAACCTTAGAAATAAAACAAAGGAATAAAAATAATATTCAAACCACCATAATCAAACCTACAACATCGTCATCATCTAATTTTCTCTCCTAATAGAGAGCGTTAGACTCATCAAAAATAATATGTATAGATTCTTCTATTACCAGTGTTCTTTTATTGAAAACTCTATAAGCTTTACTAGTAGTAGAATAGCCAAGAAAAATACCAACATCGGATTTTGAGTGAAATTTACCCAAATTGTCCTTTGTATTTAAAATAAAGCATTTGCAACCAAAATTTTAAAGTAACCAGTGTTGGGTTTTCTACCTTTGCAAAGCTCATAAGGTGTCTTGTTCAAAATTGGCTTTATCATAACTCAATTCATAATATAACAAGCGGTACTAACCGCTTTGGCCTAAAAATATTTTGGCAAACAATTTTCATTTAGCATACTTCTTGCCATTTCTTGTAGGGTTCCATTCTTTCTTTTTATAACTCCATTTTGTTGTGGAGTTCTAAGAGCTGAAAAGTTATGATCAAAACTATTTTTGGAACAAAAAGCTTCCATTTCTTCATTTTCAAACTCACCACCATGATCACTTCTAATAGATGTAATGATATAGCTTTTTTCATTTTGTACTTTCTTACAAAAGATAGTAAGCATATTTAAAACATCATTTTCATGAGCAATAAATAGAACCCAAGTTAATCTTGAAAAATCATCAACTATGACAAAGGCATAGTATTTTTCACCAAAACTAGCTACTCTTGATAGTCCAAATAAATCCATGTGAAGTATTTGCAAGGGTCTAGAAGTGATAATGATATTTTAGGATTTAAAAGAGCTTTTTACTTGTTTTTTAAATTCACATGCATCACAAACCTTGTTTTTTTCAAAAAGTAAACTAGGTAAACCACTAACAAGGTTTTTCTTTAAAAGTTTATAGATAGTATTCATGCTGGCATGTCCAAGTTTTCTATGCCAAAGCCAAAAAACCGAAAAATATTTATCTTGGCTAAAGTATTTTTCAATGTCAATGGTATAAATATTATCTTTTGTTTCTCCCTCAAAAATGATTTTTTTTAACAAGTATCCTCAATTAAGCATTTGGAAGGCTAAAAAATGACTCGATAACCTTTATCACAAACTTGACTTATATTAAGTAAATTGTGTTTAAGACTATCAACAAGTAAAACATTTTCTATAATGGGAGAGGAAATAGTACCAATGTTACCTATACCCAAGATTTTGCCTTTGGTATTATCTCCAAAAATGACATGTCCTCCATTTCTTCTTGTAAATGACGAAAGTAAGGAGTAGTCACCGGTCATATGTTTGGAGCAACCACTATCCAAGAACCAAAAGTTCTTCTTCTTTTGTACCTACAAGTAAGAATCAAACTTTGATTTTCGGTACCCATACTAATTTGGGTCTGTGAGTGTTAGTTCTAGATTCTTTTGGTACCCAAGCTAGTTTTCCACCAAAATATGCATTTTTCTTCACAAAGTATGAAAAACTAGTATGTCCATTTTGATTGCAATAAGTGCAAGTGTGCTTAGTGTCCCTTGTACTCGCTTTTACAAAATAATTTTTGAGGTATTTTTGTTTTATCGAAGATTTGTATCCAATACCTCCTTTGTCAAAAACGCATTTTTGTCTACCAAGTACCATGTCAAAATTTTTCTTTCTATTTATAAATTTGTAGACAATTTTAGTCAAGTCAAAAATCTTGTCGTTTAAGGAAGTATTTTCTTTTGACAAAATATCACAATTACTACAAGATAATTTCACTTCTTTTTCTTTTGTAAACTTTTCAACTATTTTTGACAAACTAAGAATTTCCTTTTTGAGAGCATTGTTCTTAAAAATGAGTTTTTCATAGTTTTTGTGTAAATTATTGAAATCACTTAATAAATTTTCATACGATAAATCACAATCACTATCATTTTCACTCGAATCACTTCTTGTATCACTATCATCATGAAATTCACTTTTAGGTTCAAGTGAGCTTACCTCATTTTCTATTGCCATAAAACACATGTTGGAAATTTCTTCTTGTTCTTCTCCTTCGGATTCTTCTTCTTCACTATCATCCCAAGTAGCCTTCTTTGCCTTTTTCTTCATTCTTCTTCTCAAGAGATATTTATTCTTCATGTGACCTGGCTTCTTATATTCAAAACAAGTGATGGGATCATCCTTCATTTTGTTTTCTCAAAAATCATTGCCTTTGGTGTTCTTCTTAAAATTCTTCTTTTTGAAATTTAAGTACCTCTTGTATCTTTTGGTAAGTAAGGCAATATCTTCTAGCTCACTATCCACAAAGTCTTCTTTTTTCTTATTATTTTCTTGCATGGCGGCTTTAAGAGCGATTCCTTTCTTTTTCTTCTCCTCCCCTTCATTATCATTTGTTTCTTTCATAAGGATCTTATGGGTCATGAGAGGACCCATAAGTTCTTCAAGGGAAAGTTTTCTAAGGTTTTTCACTTCTTGAATGGCAACCACTTTACTTCAATATGCTCGAGGAAGATTTCTAAGAATTTTACTCACCAACTCACTATTTGGAAATATTTTTCCTAGAACAGCAAGAGAGTTAATAATAGTTGTAATTCTAGTAAACATTTGTAAAATAGATTCATCTTTTTCTATTTTAAACAACTCATAGTTTCTAGTAAAAATATTGATTCTAGTTTCTTTCATGGAGCTAGTTCCTTGATAAGAGACTTCTAACATGTTCCATAGTTCATGAGCATCTCTAACTTTTTGAACATTATTATAAATATTTTTATCTAAACCGCACATAAGAATGTTTCTAGCTCTACCATTTTTGGTGAAGTTGATTTTATCTTTTTCATTATGTTCTTCTATGTCTTTTTCAACTTCTCTATCATCAGCCATTTTCATTATTTTCAAAGAGCCTTTAGTGACAATATACCATAATCAAAATCAATAGACCTAAAGTAAGTTTCCATACGACTTCTCCAATAGTTAAAGTTATTTCCATTGAAAAATAGTGATTTGGATGGAGACAACCCTTCATATTGAAAAGAAAAGTTGGTTAAGCTAGCCATCTCAAAAACGGTTAAGTTTAAAAATTTGAGTACTAAGCTCTGATACCAATTGTTAGCCTAAGATTAGCTAACCCAAGATGGGGGGTGAATTGGGTTTTAAAAACTTTTACAAACTTTTCTTGATAGACAAGTAAATTATGCAAGTAAAAGCCATAAGAAGTAAAAATAGCTAAATTGCATGCACAAGCTCAAGATAAATAAATTATAGAGATAGGGATAGAGAAATGCAAACACTATTTTACGAAGTTCAACAAACACGACAGTTTGTCTATGTCCCTGACTTTTGGTAACCCGCTTCGAGCTTTTCACTATCAGATCGAGAAAATAGACTTGACCGTCCCTTTTACACAACGAGTACTTTCTCTTTAGGCACACTCACACCTTTACAATAGTTTTGAATCCAGCTCTATCACACCTAACTCGAATTGTTTAGACTCCAGTGCCAATCTCACCTAAACCAGGTTGTTTATGAATCTGGTGTCAACCTCATCTCACAAATATAATTTTAGTTTTTATTGATACACTCAACTAGAATCTCTCTTAAGAATATAATTAATACAAGGTAGGCCTAGAGAGAATAAATGAGAATACAAGATACAATCTAATTTGGCTCAAGTGATTTTTTATGAAAAAGTGGATTTGAAAATTTGATTCACAAAAGATAATTTGAACAATTTGAAAGTATGTTTAAAACAATGTAGGAATATTCAAAAGTTATTTCAAGTGTTAGAAAAGCTTCTATTTATAGACTAGAATGAAAACTAGCTGTTTTAGACTGTTTAACAAATAATCTGTCATTTTCAGTAGACCGAAAATGTACTTTCGATTGACTAAAAATACTAGCAGTTGAAAGTGCGGTCCGTTGAAAGTGCAGTTATAACGGTCGAATTTGAAAATCTGTTAAAAAACTGAACAGGGAAACCGGTTGACCGATTCTGAGGACCGGTCTGCCGAATCTATCCGAGAGCATAATTTGATTTTTATTTCAAGTATTTTTCAATTATTTTCAAAATGTGACTTCATAAATTGATTTTTTATGTAATATGTGAACTATAGAAATTCATAAATCAATTTAAAAACTTGTCTAAAATAAATTTCTTATTTTAATTAGAGATAAACTAGTTTGACAGTTTTGATTTGAAAAAATTCCAATTTTATGAAAAATTTGAGCTATTAAGATCATATTATGTGTAAACAAATATTCAAGTACAAGAACTAAGTATATAACCTTCACTAGTCTAGGTCTTGTAATCTTGAACTTTGTCTTCAAGCTCTTTTCCATAATCCATCTTGAATATCTTATGATCCTTTCAAATTAACTTGCTACATACTCAAGTAGATTATCAGTTCTTAATCATATATTTGTTAACTTCAACATAAGAGTGTAGGATTGATGATATAAAGCATGACTCAACAGATGTATGAGGATAGTTATGGTATTATTTTGAGTACTTAAAACTACAAATAATTTTATGTAACTTATTTTGGACATTGAATTTATGATTTAATAAAAGTTTATAAATAAATTAATTAGAAATTTTCTTAAACTTGACTGGATATTTTTCTAAAATAATTAAAACTAATAAGGGTTTAATGACTTTGGAATTTATAATGATTTATGAACCAAAACAATATTATCTGATACTTGATTTATTCTAAATTTTGCAAAATTAATATTTTGTTATATTTTCGTTTAAAATTACTAAAAATTACTGCTTTAGATTTCCGGTTACGACTGTTCTGGCTAAAGCAATTCTTAATAATGGATGACATATTATCTCGTGACTTGCCGAATTAGTCAAATTAGGTTATCCACTTCTTTTATTTTATTTTTGTAAAGTTTTCGACATAATAAAGTTTGTGGGTCCTTCCTATTTATTATTTATTGTATTGTTATGATTATTATCATCCTTTTAGGAGATTGCCGACATGATAAAATTTTGTGGCCCCTTTTTATTATTATTGCCTTTTCTTTCTTTTTTTTTAATTAATATATCCAATAATACTTAATGGTAATCAGATATATAAATATCTTAACATAAGACACAACTTACAAATAAAACAAATGCATACGTAGATAACGTAATAACTCAACTACCATCTAAAATAATTCGGACGAATTAGAAATTTTCTATCAAGGGTAAGTAGAATTTGCAATCAAATTATATATAAAACTAAAATAATTATCTCCAGTAATCCTGTTAGAATTATGAACTAAATACTCATCATACTTGTACTATTGAGCGTGTACCAAGTATTTCACTACAAAATAACTTAGAAAAAAAATTACAAGTTAATAGCCACAAAAATTAATGTCGTATCAAAATGATAAGCACATATATTACTAAACGAAAATGCTATGCAATCATGCTATTATTGGCTCTTTTAACTGTACAAAGAATCGGGTGTTACAATAAGGTATAATAACAACTATACATATTCAGTGAAGCATTCCATCAAACACTTGGCCTACATAAATTTTTAGTATACTCTTGAAATTATACTAATTTTATTTTTAGATTATTAAAGAATACCATGAATCTATTGTTGGTTGGAATGTGCAACTATAAATTATACTCATATACTTCCGTGCAAGTGCATACGGTCACAAGTAATATAGATATGGAAGTAACCCACGAGGATTGATTACTAAGTCTAAGCTAAGTATTAAAATTATCTCAGTTTTAACTTTATCCAAACAACTGAAATATAGATTTTAAAGAAATTAAACCAAGGAAACTAAACTATCATGCAAAATAAATGAAAGCAAGCAATAAGAAAAATATCTATATTTACTAATTCCCCAACCATCCTTTAAACACACAATCTCCCAATTTCCCTCTTACATTGATTAATCCACTAGAGTTGTCAACCGAGAATTCAAACGTATTCACAAACTCCTTTCCAAGATATAAGTGAAAACACCTAGACAAGCTAATATGTTACTTATAACATAAAAAGACTAGATTTATTAAGTTTAGTTATTCTCACACAAAGGTTGCACAAGTCACATAGGTATATTCCTATCCTACACAAACTCACCCCACATTAGGTAATTTTATTTTATTCTACTTATGTCTAAACCTAAATTCCCCTTCCCAAGTTTATAAAGGTTTCACTCAACAATCTATTTAGCAATCAATTAAATAGAAACAATACGTATAAGGTAAAACAAATAACTCAATAATGGATTTGATTAATAAAAGAGGAGATAAATAAACAAATAAAAAATACAAAGTTGATTCAAATAATAAAACTAGACAAAGAAAGATTTAGTTCATAATATAAATTGATAACAATAACATTATGATCCAATGAATTCAAGAAAAACAAAATCAAAGAGAGAAAAGTTAAAGAAATCCCCCTTAGAAAAGCTTGAAGGTATTCATGGAGGTTGTCAAGCTCCCCCTCTAATGTTAGTTCTTGCTCTCTTGAATCCTCTCTCTAGGCTTTGCTCTCAACTATACTATTCTCTGAATATAGAAAATATAAAGAAAACTCATAGGAAAATAAAGAAAAGATGGTATGAACAAAGAAAGGTGTTGATGTTGTGGAGGAAATCAAGAAATGGAGGATTAGAGCATATATTTTTCTTCTTCTTCCTCTTTTTCTTCTCCTTCTATGGCTGCCTTCCTCTCTTTCTCTCTATCCCAATATGCCTCTTTCAACCCTAAAGATAGGACTTTAAAGAGGTGGCTCGTGCAAACCTAAGACAGGCCGAATTTGGACATTTGGATCATCAAAAAGTTGATCTCAGCCATCAATTATTAACCCAGGACGTAGGAGGTGGTGCCAGGACACTATTTTTGGTGCTCCAGCACCACAACAACCCGAGAGTTGGTGTTGGGGCTCCACTTTTGGCACTGCAGTGCCACTTTTCTATGGTTTAGCACCACGGCTTCCCGGATGTGCCATTTCTTCGTTTTAGCTCCAATTCACCTCATTTTTATAGCGTTAAGACTGCATCGGATTCGACTTCGATTTTAATATTTGAAAAACTCATTCGGAAGGCACAAATTCACCTTAATTTACATCAAACACCCTTATTTTATTCTCCTATGTACACAAACAAGTAAAACATCAAAACATCAAGGGAAACAATTGAAACAACTTAAAATAAATAAGAATATAGCAAAACTTAAGGCAAAAGAGCACTAGATAACTCCATTGTTATGGACTTAATATCTATAATAAATATACACAAAATCCAAAAAAAAAGAGGAAGAATAAAGCGTTTCGAGAAAAAAAGGAGGACCTTACCGAGCCTATTTTGTAAGATATGTAGATTTATCCAGGAAAGATGATGAAAATTATTGTTGCCTACTATTAGGGGACTTGGGATGTTGCTAGAAGTAGAAAATGATACTTGTTGATCCAAAGCTCTTCATTTCGAGGTTGGACCACTGGAATGAGCTAGTAGTGGAGGAGGTACTGGCGGCGGAAGAGATCTCGATGGGGGAGGAAGTCTAGATGAGAGAGGAGTTCTTGGCACAAAAGATCTTGGCAAAGGAGGTGGTGGTGGTCTGGTTAAAGAAGGTGGCGGTGGTCTCATTTGTCTCTTGTTCAGAGTTGAAAATGAAGTTTAAGGAGATTGCATTGGGTTTACCTGATAAATTGTCTCGTGAAAAATTTTTATTTTGCTCACCTATTTTGGGGAAACTCAAATCCATAGTTTTCTAATTATTTTCTCCAAACTTTTCCCTTATTATTTTTTCTCTATATTTTTCCAAAATCTAAAATAATTTCCCACATTTTTTTTCTCCTTTTCCCCCTAATTCCAAGATCTAAACAGGGCCTTGATATAACACCTCCTAACTCATCTATATGACTATATAGGTCAAACTAGGAAGTATTATTCTTTTATAAACCATAACTTTAGTTTTATTCAAAAAAATTGGGCCAATGTAAACTTTTCAAACTCTAAAACAAAAAAAGCTGCATGGCATTACTTTCTAAAGTGTCTTTACAAAATGTACAACTAAAAGATTCTTATCAGTCTATCTTGCCATCAGTAGTAATATTTATAATACATTAAAATATGAAAATACAAACAAAACATCGTCTACAAGTCAAGCTCGTCTACATCTATATGATCATAACGGTAAGAAAGTATGCTAACCAACCAATAACTCTATGCATCATAGGTCTCTGTGCCTATATCACAGGAACTAGATGAGCTAATACTCAATAAGTAAAGATTATGCATGTTCGTGAGCGTGTTTCATGCAAAAATTTTATTTAAATTCCTATTGTACTCTATTTTTTACATAACTTTTAATTTTGATGCACTTTTCATAGAAAACGTTCTTTATAGGGCCCTTGAGTACACTACAAAGTCGCGGTAGTCGGTATGCCGTGTCTACCTATGCGAGAAGGAAATAAATGGCCAATACGAACTATACCTTCCCAATGCAAAATAACTAAGTAATGTACCTAATAAATCTCATAATATAATGCTCAGTCCCGGTAGTCGGTAAGCCATGCCAACCTATGCGGAAAGGATGCTAACTATACCTACTTAATGCGGACTGACTAAACAATATACTTAAAATATATCTCGTAAAATAAAAACAATGGGACTACTTTAAATCCAATACATAGAAACCTTCACTTCTTTGAAAATCATGCTTAAATAATTGTGCCATGCTTGTGTCTTTTATAAACTTACATCAACTATAGGAATAATACGTATTATTATAAGACACATAAATATATAGGAAAATATCTTGTATTTATTAGTTTCCTTATGATGCAGTTAAAATAAAATTTTACTTACCTTGTGCCTAACAGAAAGGATAGTGAAAAGGGTTAGTATCCTCTGTGGCAAGGTATGTGGAAGACCTAATATAAATTTCATTACTAAAATGATCACTACAATATAAAATGGTTTAGGAAAACAACCACAAGACTGAAATCACAACTTTCACAAAATCAAGAAACTTAATTACGAAATGAACCGAAAGTATACAAGTCATATGAGGTATGTAGTAGCCAATAACTAGCATTGAAAACTAATTAAATTCATCAAAACATGAATGCTAGTTCTTTAGTACAAAAATTATCCAAAATAGCACGTACTTTCGTAAAAACTAGTTTATTTGCTTCTAAATAGTACCATTTGGTGTTAAAAATATTTGGACAGTATCTCCCCTATTTTTAGGGCATTCTCACTTTTTAAATCATGGTTTAAGACCTGCAATACAAATTGATAAGTCAATTCCCACATATACACATCAAAGAAGATAATTTAGAACAACCTAAATGTATTTGAATTCCTTTCGATTTAGACAAAGTTTAAACTTACTTTTACACTTGTATATCATCACAACTAGTAAGTAAATAGATGTAATATATATAAAAAGATTAATTTCTTATAAATTCCAAGTAAAAAAATCAATTACAAGTATAGATAACTTATTCCAACAATAAAAACACTTGAATCCACAAATAGTAAATTTTAGGACTTTAGGTCTAATTTTATTTCTTTACTTAAATTCTATACTTCTAGCTATATGAATGAGTTCTGAAGACTTTTATTTATCCTATAAGAGCTTTGGTTTAAGAGCTGCAGCAAGAAAAACTAATTACAAACTCAAAATCCTACATAAACCTCACCTTAAGTAGTTTAAGCTTTTACTGAATCTCTTGCCTTCTATCTCTATCAAATTGATTCCCAAGGCTTTGAAATTGATTTTAGGACTTAATAGGACCTAGAGAAACCATTATTTGAGTAGTATCAAGTGGAGAATTGAAATAAGAAAACAAAACTTAGGAAGAAGAACCAGTAGAATTACCTTGACTAGTTTGGACCTATCTTGCTTTCTTGAGTTCTAATTTGAGTTCTACAACTTAGAAACTCTTGGAAATGGTTAAGAGGAGTTGAGATAAGTCTAGAAAGGAGTTAGAGATTTTCAGGTCGTGGCTGAAGAGAAAGGAGAAGAAAATGACCAGATTTGGTCTAAAAGTGATACTTAGTGACTAAGAAATGGCAAAACTTGAATTCTGAGGAGCATTTTGGGTATTTTGCACATTACTTTCTATGTGTCCAGCTCTAAAATATCTTTAGCATACTCACCATATTGTTGGTCAATCCCATACACCCAAGTATAGATAAAGTTGGTGAATCCTAGCTTAGAAAGTGAAAACTAGTCATAGTTTGACCTTTTTTTTTTTTTTGAGGAAGTCATACTTTGACTTATGATCCCATATGACCAACCTTATTATAATCTGGTGGAACCAAGTCCCATAACCAATCATTAAATATAAAAATAAGTTAATTAGACTCCAATTAATAATGAAAACATAGTATTAGCACTCAATTATTAGAATGCACAAAAATGACACTACGCGATTAAACTGAATCTAAGCTAGCTTAATGCAATAGAACATAAATCAGTGTCCTGAATGGCACCTCATGCTTACCTAGGGCCGAAAATTAAAATGTTATAAATAAGTCCTATACATTGAATTAAAGCTATTTGACGTGTTAAACGCATAGTGAATTCTGCTCCGAAAAGAGTGAAAAATGCATTTTACCGAAAAACTACCATTTAACCAAGTTATCAACAAACATGATTTTAATGCATATGCACATAGTATTACATTTATGAATATATCTTTTATTCTTTTAGCACACCGAGCTCTTTCTCTCTCTCTGAGGATACTGAGCCTTAACACTGCATGGGAGCACCTCAATACACATTAGTACAATAATATAGATCGAAAGTATTTAACAATCAGAATGAGAAATTTTTCATAAAATTGATACTAATTGCTTCTTATGTCTATTATGCAATATGAACATGTTTATTATTGGCTTATTATGCATGTGAGAATCTTGGGAATCATACTTAAGAAAAGGTACAACAAAAATTTTTTATTGAATTTGAAGTCACTGAGAATTATAATCGCAAAATTATAAAAAATTTGTCAGAATCAATGTAGTTAATTAAAGTCAGTCATTAGGACATGAGGTCATTTGACAAGTTACGAGCGAACAAGGTAGTGTCTTATGCCAATTAATAATTGACATTCATATGTGTGGTAAATTCATATGTGTGGTAAATTAAAACTTAAAAATATATTTCGTATCTTATAAGTGAACACACCACAAAGATTCATTTCACGTTAATTCAATAATACAAAGTAATATATGCGTGATTATACATATAACTTCACCGAACATACATAGAGAGGACTTATTATGTTGGTCTCACTAAAAACCAACACATACTTAAACAAACTAATTAAGCAAGCTCCCTTTACAAGCAAACATCACACATGAAGTTTAGACTAATGACTTCTTAAAAGTACCGCAAGTGACAAGCACATTAGAAGTTCCAGTACTTATTAATAACATCAGTAATATAAATACTTTCCTCAATTAAGTTCTCCACACATATAAATTATTATTCAGTTAGGCCTTTTGCAAGTGGGCATCGATATCTTTGGTGACATTAACCATCACATTGAGGCACTTATTTGGAGGTGGAACATTTGCATTTAGCTCCTCGTACTCGATAATGAGTTTGGCCAAGCTGCCCTCACCCTTTGGAATCACATGGCAGACTGACTTGAAGCTCCTGTAATGCTTGAACACATCTCCTTCCAGTTCGACCACAGCTACCATATTGTTCTCGTTATCAAATTCTACCTTCTCCTTGAACCACTCCTGCTTTCCATCTTGGAGAAATTTCCACAACATGAGAACTCTAGGATTAGATTGAGATTCATTATAGGTAGGAGCCTTATGGATTCTATTCTCATTTAACACTTAAAATCCCGAGTCCCCAGAGTCAGACTCACCTAGGCTAAATGAAACATGGTCTACTTTGAAACTTGCCTGAATGTCGATTTGAACCTCCAAGATGCTAGAATAGTCGAGGATGGTGAAGATGAGAATGAAGAGGAATGCAAGAATAGTCTTCTATTTAAAGAGGGAGAGTGCTCATTTGAATTTTAAAATTGAGAGAGAAATGGGGGATCAGATTTCGAAAATTAGTGGGATTAGAGTATTAATGGTTGGATACATATGAATGTGGCTCAAATAGTGGGGTAGGTTCATACTTGACTTAAAATTACAGTTGGCGAATAGTAATTAGGGTGGGTTTGGTGAGTAAATAAGGAGGATTTGGTGGGTAATTAGTAAGTAATTAATTATAATTTTATAATTGATATGAGAACTCAAAGGTCAGATTCTAATTTTAGGACCTTTTATGATATTTCGCCAGAAGTGAAAATTCATCTACCAAATTCCGACAACAGAGCAGATTCTAACATAAAAGGATGGACATGCTTTTATGAGTTTAGCCTGAAAAATGGATTCCAATTCCCCTTTCCTAGATTAGTTTGAGAGGTATTACTCCATTTTAATTTAGCTTCAGCTCAACTCATGCCTAATGCTTGGAGGCTTTTAATGTCTTTAGTGGTGCTATCCAAAATAGAGTCAGTCCCTTTCCCTCTAGACAAGTTCCTTAGTTGCTATTGGATAAAAAAGAACCATGATGACCGAGGTAGATACACATTTGCTTTCCAAAAGGATCAATATCAACTCGTTGAAGATTACGCACCATGCGACTAAGGTTGGAAATACTGATACTTCTTTGTGTCGGAAGAGTATGAATTTGGTTCGAATGAAACATTGCAGAGTCGAGTCCGCCTCATGATGTTGCCCTGGTAAATTCTTTTTTCTGAGTTTTGTTTAATTGATAGAATGAGTAGCTAATTCTTAATACTCTTCCTTTAATACAGGTCTTTGCTCGAATAATACTCTCTAGGCCAACCCGATTATGCTTGACCAAATTGATGCTATTAAATCTGCCCCTAATAGAAGCATAAAAGACCTGTTATCTGAGGAGAAGCTATTAAAGTCTAGTATCTAAAGTTGGATTCCAAATATTCCTAAAGGTATTTCTCTTGAATTTTCTTCTTATTTTACATGGTCATATGTATTCTGATATTCACTCCACAAATTCAACAGTCCTCCATTAATGCTAACCCCTCTCACTGACTTTGAGCGAAAACTTGCAGAAGACAATATTATGAAGTGTGTTCCTCTTAAGCTTTCTACTGACCTAGAAAAGGCCAAGGCACGTCGTTTAGCCAGGCGAGTTGGAAAGAAAAGTTCTAATAAAGATACTGAAACAATACCAATTCCATCCAATGAGGAAACATTGACATCCAATGTTGAGTCTTCCTTTTAATGGCTGACTAAAATAGAGCTAGAGCATTCCAAGAGGCAGAAAACTTTTGACAACATCACCTTTGAGATTCCAATAGACTCTTTTCTTGGATCAAATGACTCTATTGTTAACCATGTTAGCTATGGGCTTATGCTTCCCAAAGATAAGAAAATTATGCGAGAAAGAGGAATGCCATCTTTAATTGCTAAGTCAAAGAGAGAGTCTCTCAAGGTATGCCCCCCAAATATCTTAATGCTCCATCTATTATTTTTTGTTCTATCTAGCCTTATTCATCCTCGTTCTAATTTGTGCAGATCAACTAGAGGATAAGCTTATTTGAATCGATGCTAAAAGACGTAGCTGAGAAACTTGAGTCCAGAAATATGCTTATTTAGAAAAAAAAAATATGCTTACTTGGAAATAAAATATCAGTTTTACTCAAACTATTATAGCATTTTATTTCAAAAGAATCAACATTCACAACAAATTGAATAACTAAAGTTAAACATCAACACAACTTCTAACTATATACACTACTACATCGTGTATGTAACATCAACACCATGATCTAATGTAACAGATGATGCCTAAAAAATCGTTGTCTATGCCTGTGTCATCTTTTTTTCAGTACATATGACGAGGGTTATAACCGTCATATACAAGATGAAATTTGAAGGGAAAAACGACGTTTTCAATGTTATAGATAACGGTTTTCAGCTAAAATTCGTCGTCTATAGTTAAAACGTCAACAACTATAGATCACAGTTTTCTAAAAAACTGTGATATATAGTAGTTTTTTTCTTTTAAAGTAGTTTGCTCAATTTCGCATTTTTTCCACGGATTGCCAACGTCAATGATTCAAATGAAATAGTAATAAACCCTGCAATATCTTTCAAAGCACATCTATAATATAATTTCTAATTCGAATCATCCAAAAATTAAAACTTATAGGTACTAATTAAGTACTTAATCATAACAAATTAAAAATACCGATTACCCATTAAAGAATTGATGATATCACTTATTGTGGTTCGACTCTCAATTATAGGGGCCTAAAGGTATGTTTTTTGGAGTAAGGCTTTCAAGAGAGAGAAATACAGTAAATGACTCTAAAAGAAAATACCCACTTACAAATTCTTTATGTCCATAAGCATTTTTTACTTAAAAAGAGGGTGAGCATAATTTGTGATTAACACATTCGGAGAACGAACTCTATGCAGCTTCTCGTAAGTGGAGTTTTTCCTTAACTTCATCAAAAGTTTGGAATATGGTTCTCTCCCTTATTCTCTCATAGAATCAAAAGTTTGGAATATATATGGCCCAATCAAAAGTAAGCTCTTATAATCATACTTTCAAACCTAAACACATTTTAGGCATTTTATCAAACACATTGTATGCTCATCATGTCCTCCTCAAACTTAAATTTTAAATGACCAAGTCTAATAAAAAAGATACAAAAAAAACATATACTAAAATAATTATTTTACTATATAAATATATACCGAGCTAGCCCAATAAAAAAGATACAAAAAATATATATACTAAAATAATTATTTTACTCTGTTATCAATAATATGTTACTTAGGCATTTAATTGAACACATAAACTATATGCATCATTTGTATTCAAAATGATGTTTCTTTCTACTACAAAGATAAGCCCAACCAATTCTTATACTAAAATCGATGTCTACTTGTCAAATTTAATATGAGAATGATTATTTACCATCAAACAAACAACAAAATAATGTAAGCTATTTGATAATACTACATTTTATCAAACACAAGTTATGCATCTTATATGTTGTTGAAAGGAAGAAATTACATACATAAAATTTAAGTATCAAATTACCAAGCTCAAGGAAAGAAGATCAAAATGAATAATTACAAAATGTTGTAATATAAAATTTTCAATTTCACAAGCATAATCTCTCAGATTAGCCCCAGAAACACCCAAATATCTTTACACAATATCTTCTACAATCTACATCTCTTACCAAAATCCTAAATTCAAAAATATATATAACAAAAAATAAGACTAATCTCACACAAACAATCAATAAGTAAGAAAATTTATCAAACTTACATTTACAAAGAACACATACATTGTCCAAGCAATTAGAACAACTAAACTCAAATCCAATCCTTCAAAGGTGAAGAAAAATAAGATTAAATACGGAGAAACAGAAGAAAAATGGATTAGAAGGTCGAAGACGAACAAAATGTGAAAGAAGAAGGTAAAATACCTTTCTTACTTCACTTAAGGCTAAGTTCATGAACATGGGAATAGAGGAACCATCGACTAAAGGAACCCAACCGAATCTAATTCCTCCAAAATCTCCGAAAACCAAGCTAAATGCGAGAATCGACTAAAAAATTGGAATTAGATGATGGAAAACAGTGGAAAATGATGTGAAATAGTGAGAATAGGGTGGAGAGGAGAAGAGACGGTCGTTGAAAGTGAATTGGAAATATTCATTGAGGGCTCGGTTTCGAGCCCTAAAAGAGGAGAGAATAGGTGACAGGTTCCTTATACCCATCGTCTATTCTGGCTAAAAACTTTTGAGCCCTCAAGTGAAACATGCCATTTCAAGTAACTTGAAAAAATAAAAATAAAAAAGAGGAGAATAGATCACAGTTTTCTCTAAAACCGTCATCTATAGTCAACAAATTTTTTCAATACCACGCGTTTTCAAGCGCACTTTTATCTTGAAATAATTTTAAAAGAGGAGAATAGATTATGGTTTTCTCCAAAACCGTCATCAATAGTCACCAAATTTCTTTAAAAACGTGCATTTTCAAGCGTGCTTTTTTCTTCAAATAATTTTAAAAGAAGGGGATAGATCAAGATTTTTGATAAAACCATCATCTATAATCAACAATTTTTTACAATAACACGCGTTTTCAAATGCACTTTTATTTTGAAATAATTTTTTTTAAAAAAAATTAAAAAAAAGAGGATAATAGATGACGGTTTTCTTCAATACCGGTTGTCTATAATGCCTTATACTCTCAAATGTTGCCCGCGTTTTTTTAAACGACGTTTTTCTTCAAAAATGTCATCTTTACTCCTCCTGCCCCCGTCTTCTAAAGGAAAATTTGTAGTAGGGATATAAAAAGCTTGACAAAAGGAATAATACATTCACGTTTAATTAAGCATGAGCAATGTCATCAAGTAGTCAAATAAATAAAAGCAATCGTTAAGCAAAAATTGGCGCGCTAGAATAGGACCATATTGTACCAAGTGTGGAACGTTCAGGAGGATTCTACACCTAGCTAAATCGTTTTTGACTAGAAGCATATGGCTCTCAAGACATTAAAAAAAAGAGGATAATAGACGACGGTTTTCTTCAATACCTGTTGTCTATAATGCCTTAGTACTCTCAAATGTTATCCACATTTTTTTAAACGATGTTTTTCTTCAAAAACGTCATCTTTACTCCTCCCGGCCCCATCTTCTAAAGGCAAATTTGTAGTAGTGATATAAAAAACTTAACAAAAGGAATAATACATTCACATTTAATTAAGCATGAGCAATGTCATCAAGTAGTCAAATAAATAAAAGCAATCGTTAAGCAAAAATTGGTGCGCTAGAATAGGACCATATTGTATCAAATGTGGAACGTTCAGGGGGATTTTACACCTAGCTAAATCGTTTTTGACTAGAGACATATGGCTCTCAAGATATATGTGTCCAAAAACTTCGGCTCGACGGAGAATATGGCGTCCAGAATTCTTCGTTGGTTGGTAAAATTGATGAGATAGTTGGTAATTATTGGTGAAACTGATAAATAGTAGGGAATTAGAATAAAGTAATATGAAAAGTAGATAAAAAGAAATATGCCAAGTATATTCTTTTTGGTGTTAAAAATGAAATAATGGGTTGGAGATAAAGTTACTATTTGATGTAAAAGTTACTCCAAAATAGAGTAAAAATGATACCAAAATAGAAGGGTGAGTTGGAGATGCCCTAAGATTTTGGCTAAAGCAATTCTTAATAATAGACAACATGTTATCTCGTGGCTTGCTGAATTAGTCAAATTAGGTTGTCCACTTCTTTTATTTTATTTTTGTAAAATTGTCAACATAATAAAGTCTGTCGGTCCTTCCTATTTATTATTCATTGTATTGTTATGATTATTATCATCATTTTAGGAGATTGCCGACATGATAAAGTTTTGTGGCCCCTTTTTATTATTATTGCCTTTTCTTTTTTTTTTTTATTAATATATCCAATAATACTTAATGGTAATCAAATATATAAATATCTTAACATAAGACACAACTTACAAATAAAATAAATGCATGCGTAGATAACGTAACAAGTCAACTAGCATCTAAAATAATTCAAACGAATTAGAAATTTTCTATCAAGGACAAGTAGAATTCGCAATCAAAATATATATCAAACTAAAATAATTATCTCTAGTAATCTTGTTAGAATTATGAACTAAATACTCATCGTACTTATATCATTGAGCGTGTATCAAGTATTCCACTACAAAATAACTTAGAAAAAAATTACTAGTTAATAGCCACAAAAATTAATATCGTACCAAAATGATAAGCACGTATATTACTAAACGAAAATGCTATGTAATCATACTATTATTGACTCTTTTAACTGTACGAGGAATCGGGTGTTACAATAAGGCATACGAACAACTATACATATTCAGTGAAACTTTCCATCAAACACTTGGCATACATAAATTTTTAGTATGCTCTTGAAATTATACTAATTTTATTTGTAGATTGTTAAAGAATATCGTGAATTTATAACAAATATACACAAAATCTAAAGAAAAAGAGGAAGAATATGTTTTGAGAAAAAAGGAGGACCTTATCGAGCCTATGTTGTAAGATAATGCAGATTTATCCAAGGAAGATGATGAAAATTATTGTTGCCTACTATTAGAGGACTCGGGTCATTGCTAGAAGTAGAAAATGACACTAGTTGATCCAAAGCTCTTCATTCGAGGTTGGACCACTGGAATGAGCTGGTGGTGGAGAAGAAACTGGCGGCAGAAGAGACCTTGACAGGGGAGGAGGTCCAGATGAGAGAGGAGTTCTCGGCACTGAAGGTATGGGCAGAGGAGGTGGTAGTGGTCCGGCCGAAGGAGGTGGCAGTAGTCTCATTGGTCTCTTGTTCAGAGTTAAAAATGAAGTTTAAGGAGATAGTACTGGGTTTACCCGATAAATTTTCTCGAGGAAAATTTTTATTTTCCACACATATTTTGGGGAAACTCGAGTCCATAGTTTTTCAATTGCTTTCTCCATATTTTTCCCTTATTATTTTTTGTCCATATTTTTCCAAAATCCAAACAAGAGAAAATCATTTCTCTCATTTTTTTTCCCTTTCTCCTTAATATCAAGATCCAAATAGGGCCTTAAGAAAAGATACGGCAGAAATTCTTTCTTGAATTTGAAGTCATTGAGAATTATAATCGCAAAATTACAGAAAATTTGTCAAAATCAAAGCAGTTAATTAAAGTCAACCATTAGGATAAGAGGCCGTTTGACAAGTTACGTGCTATACATGGTAGTGTCTTATGCTAATTAAGAATTGACATTCATATGTGTGATGAATTAAAACTTAGAAATGAACAGTATTAAAAATATATTTCATATCTTATAAGTGAACGCACCACGAAGATTTATTTCACGTTAATTCAATAATACAAAATAATATATGCATGACTATACATAGAACTTCAACGAACATATATACATAAAGAGAGCTTATTATGTTGGTTTCACTAAAGACCAACACGTACTTAAACAAACTAATTAAGCAAGCTCTCTTTACAAGCAAACATCACACATGAAGTTTAGACCAATAACTTCTTAAAAGTACCGCAAGTGACAAGCACACTAGAAGTTTTGGAACTTATTTATAACAGCAGTTATATTGATACTTAATTCTCCACACATATATAAAGTAATATTCAATCAGGCCTTCTGCAAGTGGGCATCGATATCTTTGGTGACGTTAACCATCACATTGAGGTAGTTATTTGGAGGTGGAACATTCGCATCCAGCCTCTCGTACTCGATGCTGAGTTTGGCCAAGCTGCCCTCACCCTTTGGAACCACATGGTAGACTGACTTGAAGCTCCTGTAATGCTGGAACAAATCTCCTTCCAGTCCGACCACAGCTACCATATTGTTCTCGTCATCAAATTCTACCTTCTCCTTGAACCACTCCTGTTTTCCATCTTGGAGAAATTTCCACAACAAAACCAAAAAAAAAAAAAATCAATGATTACGATACCATACAATACCTCTAGATGAATTTAGAGCATTAATTCTAGCTATAATAGTGAATATTTTTGAACAGATCCGTACAGATAGTTTTATAGTAATTTGATCTGATGACATTTAAAAACATTTACTACAAATAATAGTTCCCTTGCTAGCTACCATATATATAGGAACCTCCACTAATTAGAAAACCATTTATAGTAGTAATTGTTAATCTGGATGAATAAAACTTTTTGATTTTTCCAACTTTGGCCTTACCTACTGTGTATTTCCAAACCTTAACAGAGCCATGACTCTCCCAGTCACCTTCATGGACGTCAACTCCTTGAACATGATCAGCAGCGGCATTCGGAAGATGGTGGGCAGTTTTTCTGAACATTTGGTAGAACTTCTGAGGAGGTGCCTTGATTTCAATTTCCGTTTCAACCTTACCTTTCAGATCACTCGCCATAGTTGTCTATAGTACTATTCTTGGGTTTCTTTAGCTATAGTTTGTGTGTAATTTTATAAGTAGGTGAGATTTAATGAACAACATAACCTGCCTTAAATGTACTACAAGAAAAATACCTTTTAATTATCTACAAAAATTTTGGTAGGTAAAGGTCTATTTTTAATAACAGACAGTCTCTACGCTACCAAAATAAATTGGTAACGGTTTCGTAGCTAAAATCCGGTAACAGAAAGTCTTTTGCTACAAAAATTGGAAATTGGAACCTAAAGTTCTTTACTTTCTGCTACTAATATTTAGTAGCGAAAAATTGATCAAATTTTATTGTCCAAACTACTACTTTTCTACCAAAATTTAGTAACAAAATGCTTTACAATTGGTGGCAAAAAGAATAGTATACCATACAACCTTAAATTCAAATTGAAAATTAAAATTCAAATTGAAAATTAAAATTTTATTGTCCAGCTCCTACAAATATAAACTCGCTTCCATGCTCCTACAAATATAAACTTTAAATTCCGTTTATTTTGAAATCATTTAGTAATTGATAATCATGTTAAACAAATCAGCCACAACAAGTCTTATACATCATAGATAGCCATTTACAGCTGCAATTAACTAAGTATCAAAATAAGAGTTTGTACAACTTCCCAATGGCCCATTTGGACATGCCATGCTTGTCAAAAACTAAAAATATATAAAGTTGTCTGAAAGTAGAAACGAGTCTACAAGCTTAAGTCCTCGTCCTCGGTTTCTTCACTGTCATCATCTTAACGAGTCGGTTGAGATGGTGGAGGATGTATGAAACGTGGTGGCACTGGTAGAGGCGGAGACATCGTGCCAAATGATGTCGAAGTGGACCCTAGATGGATAGGAGCAGGGCTAGACATGTTGACATCTGGCACTAGAGATGATAAAATCCTCTGTATATGCGTTATCTACGCTGCCTGAGCCTCTATTGATTGCTGTTGTTGAGCAATCATCTCCTGAGTAGCCACCTCTCACAGCCGGGTTGTTATCATATATTGTGTTGGTTGGAATATGCAACTATAAAATCACAAACTCCTATGAAAATGCACAAGGTCACAAGTAATATAAACATAGAAGTAGAGTATCGAACCCATGAATATTAATTTCTAATTCAACGCTAAGTATCAAAATTATCTCAATCCTAACTTTATCCAAACAATAAAAATATAGATTTTTGAGAAACAAATTCAAGGAAACTAAACTACCATGCAAAATAAATGAAAGTAAGCAATAAGAAAAATATCTAGGTCTACTAATTCTCCAACCTTCTTTTAAACACATAATCTCCTAATTTCTCTCTTACATTAATTAATCTACTAGAATTGTATTCACAAACTCATTTCCAAGACATAAGTGAAAACACCTAGACAAGCTAATATGTTACTCCTAACATAAATTGACTAGATTCATTAGGTTTAGCTATTCTCACACAAAGGTTGCACAAGTCACATAGCTATATTCCTATCCTATGCAAATTACACTATAACAAATTGATCACCAATATAGCCTTTGTGTTTTGTTAATTATTTTGAATTATATTAAATAGTGAAAGTATAAAACACGAAAATTACACTACTATAAAATTAATGTAAGAGTTTGCATAAATCAATAAAAATATAAAAATAAAAAAAGGATATTGTGATTTAAAATAAAAGACAAGATTGTCTACTAACTAACTATAACAAATTGTATTTAAATGGAAAAGAAAAAATAGACCAAATGTTTGCTCTTTGTTGAAATATTTGCTCTGCTGCACCTCTGCTACTTTTTTCACAATCCGAAGTCGTCTCTTAATTATTTGATTATGAGCATAAGGTCAAGGAAAAACTAAAACTTTGTTAGATGCAGAATGAAAGTAACAAACTAATAACCTAGACTGTTAGGTCCAAAAGTTTAGCATTCTAAATGGTAAAGTTTTGAGAACTCAAGTTGATAATAGAAATGGAGATGTTGTTACAACAAATCTGAAGTTATTGCAACAAGTGTTATTTTTGTAGCAATAAAACCTGCATTTTTCTTTATATGAAAACCTTCTAGAAAATATCTATACAAGTCTTGTTTCCATACTTGATGATTCTCTGTTCAGTATGAATAGGATATTTATCCTATCAATTTTCAATCAATTCCTTTTATATTTACCATATATATTATTGATTATTTCCTCATTCTTTTGTCTTTGATTGATAACTGATTGTCTCTTATTAATCAATAAATTTAGACAGGTTTCTAAAGTGAATTCATAAAGATTTTAGTCCTTAAATGAAGCTGAATATTTGCTCATCGATTAATTAATTTTTCATTAGTTAATTGATTTGATTTGCTGAGTTGTTATGATCAAATTTACTAATTTGTTGCAATAATTCTGGATATTTATGGAATGATTGGTTAATTTTCTTAAATCTTGGCATTTGATTGATATTGATTGAGATATGCTTTTCTAGGTTAATTATCAATTTTGGCATATTAATTGAAGATTGCCAACTGGCTAAATCATGTCTAAATCATATCTAAGGAGCAATTATGAATCTGGACATTTTTCTAGTAATTGTTCAGAAAATTATTGCAACAACTTTCTGACAGATTATAATATTTATGGAAAGATTTTGATTTTGTTATTAATTCTTTCCTTATTTGATTTAAGCCAATTCACACTACTATAGACGACGAAGGGGGCTAAAATTCATCTATAAAAGCTCTACTACTCCAAGGAATTATGTATGCAATTCATTTTTGAAAAATATTATTAGAGAGAGCTTTTATTTGTAAGGTATAGAGTATGTTCTATTGCCATTGTGAGACTTAGAAAGTTTTAGGATTTTCGAGGTTCGTTATTGAGTGCAACTTATTCTTCAGGAGGAAGAACAATACGTTTTCGGGAGGAGACAGATCGGGACCAGTGAAGGGAGTTCACATATGAAGGATCAACAAGACGAAGGGAGCTCGCTAAACAAGAATGGTAGAGTCATTACAACATATTGCGGCAATTGAAAAGAGGGAGTTTTTTATTGCATTAATCAACTAGTGTTTATAATCTTTATACTTTACTAATTTGTTTAATCTTTGAGCATGGCCTCATGGAGTAGGAGAGGTCCGAATCACTAAATGTAATCCACGCCTATTGAAAAGAAAACTAACCGATCCACATTACAGATTTAAATCAAAAAAACATTCTCAAGTTCAAGATCGAATAAAAGGAATTTAAAAAGATCAAAGATCAGATGGTACAAAATTCACACAAATGTGGTACTGGAACCAGATCTAAATCTGGACTTATTAGAAAACTAAAAGCAAAAAAGAAAACTCCTCTTTCCTAAAAGAAATCAGGGAGGATAGGGGAGGAGGAGGAGAGGTAAGAGAAGGAGACCAAATCACTTCCTCTCCAGCCTTTTGTGAGAGCAATAACAAAGATTTTTTGACAGAGAGAGAAAATAGAGGCTAAGATCTTTTGGGAGAGAACCGGAAGAAGGGAAAATTCACACGATTTAGATTTGGTTATGCTTTTCTACTGGTTTACTTATATAGGTGATTAATTTATTTTTGTTTGACTATGTATGTTGATTAATTGTTTTTATTATTATATATATATATCTAAATGAACAAAATAAACAATTATAAATATATAAAAAAGAATGATTATTATCAATTTCGACCTTAATTTAAAGTATGTCAAGAAAACAAAAATGAGAAACTGTATATTATTTACAAAACTAGAACTTTCATTTAATAAAAATTTCAGAATTCCAGACATACCTCTAACTCGATCCCGGTCTAAAATGTTTGACCAAATAAACAAGAAAATAGAAGGAGATAGTACTGGGAAGGCACTATGTTCGACGACGATCAAAACATTTTGACGGGTGGCTTGATCTTAGTCGAAACTTTTCGACTATGGTCAAATTTTCCATCCACTGGTCAAAAATTGGTCAGAAAGTTGGGAAAGGTGGTAGATTCAGTTCGATCCCGTGGCACTTCTGCTTGACTAGGATCGAAAATAGTGCTGCAGCGCCACTCCTTGTGTCCTGAGTCAATAATTGACGGCCGAGATCAACTTTTTGACATAGGTAGAATAACATAAGATCATCTAATGTGGAGTAAGTTTGCATAGGATAGGAATATAGCTATGTGACTTGTGCAACCTTTGTGTGAGAATAGCTAAACCTAATGAATCTAGTCAATTTATGTTAGGAGTAACATATTAGCTTGTCTAGGTATTTTCACTTATGTCTTGGAAATGAGTTTGTGAATACAATTCTAGTAGATTAATTAATGTAAGAGAGAAATTAGGAGATTATGTGTTTAAAAGAAGGTTGGGGAATTAGTAGACCTAGATATTTTTCTTATTGCTTACTTTCATTTATTTTGCATGGTAGTTTAGTTTCCTTGAATTTGTTTCTCAAAAATCTATATTTTTATTGTTTGGATAAAGTTAGGGTTGAGATAATTTTGATACTTAGCGTTGAATTAGAAATTAATATTCATGGGTTCGATACTCTACTTCTATGTTTATATTACTTGTGACCTTGTGCATTTTCATAGGAGTTTGTGATTTTATAGTTGCATATTCCAACCAACACAATATATGATAACAACCCGGCTGTGAGAGGTGGCTACTCAGGAGATGATTGCTCAACAACAGCAATCAATAGAGGCTCAGGCAGCGTAGATAATGCATATACAGAGGATTTTATCATCTCTAGTGCCAGATGTCAACATGTCTAGCCCTGCTCCTATCCATCTAGGGTCCAGTTCGACATCATTTGGCACGATGTCTCTGCCTCTACCAGTGCCACCACGTTTCATACATCCTCCACTATCTCAACCGACTCGTTAAGATGATGACAGTGAAGAAACCGAGGACGAGGACTTAAGCTTGTAGACTCGTTTCTACTTTCAGACAACTTTATATATTTTTAGTTTTTGACAAGCATGGCATGTCCAAATGGGCCATTGGGAAGTTGTACAAACTCTTATTTTGATACTTAGTTAATTGCAGCTGTAAATGGCTATCTATGATGTATAAGACTTGTTGTGGCTGATTTGTTTAACATGATTATCAATTACTAAATGATTTCAAAATAAACGGAATTTAAAGTTTATATTTGTAGGAGCATGGAAGCGAGTTTATATTTGTAGGAGTTGGAAGCGCTACACTGCATATTGATTATGATGGTTCCACACTTAGCTCTTTGTGGACTAGAATTTTTGGCTACCAACATTTTAGCCCAAGGTACTGTGCTTACATTTGCAGCCCTATAACCTTATTTTTATTAGCCTCATGTTAGATTACATTTGTTTACCGTTACTTCCTGCATCGATCTAATTAATTTGGCTTACATTGTTTCTTATCTCACTTGGAAGCAAGAAAAACTATGTTGAGGTTTAACCTTTGTAAATTTTCTTCTACTTGTTTTTGTTTATTATTGTATTGAGTTTATCCATATTAGAGATTTGAGAACTTCTCCTCCGACTAAATAGATACATTAACCTAATATGTTATTAGGTGATATATATGTTACTCATTTTAGATGTCTTTCAACTAATTCCTTTGTCAATGGTACAACAAGCTTTTCTATTTTGAATGCACGCATAATATGAATTTTTTCTACTAATAATCAAGTTCAAGTGTTATAGTTATTATTTTGTAGTTTACTATTGACAATTATTCACCTGTTGGAACTTACCCCGAGATGATTGTTACTTCTTTCTTAATCATCACTCGGTATGTTGGCCACGGAAATTTTTTTTAAACAAAATCCAAGAAAGTTCTGTAATTTCTTAGGCTTTGCTGAGCAAAAATGTGAAAACCCCATAGTGATTTACATATCGTTTTTCTTCTTCTTTTTTTCCTATATCTATTTATTAGAAAATGAGATAAAATATTAGGCTTGGAAGCCCAAGTGTATCGTGAAGTCCAAAAGTGATAATAACTCTCACTTTTATGAACCATTTTGAAGCTAAAAATAGAGTGAGACTCACATGTTGTTGATGAAAGATCATGGTAAATTCATATTCTCCTTCGCGAGGATATCGATTTCGTTATTAACATGCTCAGAATAGTTTATGAATGAATGAGAAATTATTGCTCAAAAGTTCACCTTTAGAGTTGAAAAAAGAAAGGTAAAAGCCAAAGTCCCACATTAATGGGAGAAGGTTGGTCTTAGTGGCATAAATAGTGTCATGTTTTGAGATAGTACTGAGCTTGACTACCATAGATGCTATCTCAGGTGAATGTAGGGAGTGCAAGGGCCTGAATTTGCATGAGCTTGTATGTACCCATACCTGTAGACATAGATATCAGGCCAAAACTTGGACTATAGTAAGCCCAACTTTTTTGTTACAGTTTCAAATTATATTTCCTTTCTTCTTTTTTTTGACTCTTATGCTTCTTAAAAAGGGTAAGTTACTTGTTTGAGTATGTAACAGTTTGTAATATTTGTTTTTAATACCAAAAGTACCAAGCCTTAAAGCCATATGGACGATTTGCTTTGCCTAGGTTGGCAGTGTAATAGCCAATATTTTGTTTGGGTTGATAGCTCGTAACAGCCATTCTTTTGGCTTTGTGGTCATTATAAGGTATTAACTTCAAAGGTTCATAACTCTTATTTCTGAAACTATAAAAAGAGACCTCCTCCTCCTCATTCCGTAAACTAAATCTTAGCATTCCTCTTATTATCTTTTGCATTTTCTCTCTAGTCCTTCCTTCTACCAAGAATTCTTAGTTTCTAGTATTAGTTTTTCGAGTATTAGGAAGTTCGTAGCTAGAGTTCTAAGTGTGATAGAGTTCATAGTATTCCAGTTCGCCAGAATAGAAGTCCAGTGCTTGCCTTATTGCTCTTCATCATTGTATATTGGAAGACTGACGTTGTTATAGTCCTCAAGCACTTTGGTGGAGGAGGCGAATCAATTTTAAGGAAATTGTGTGACACACAAGCCTCGACTGATAACATTGTTATGATTTTACAGGAGTTGTAGATATGTGAATGATTCTAATTTCATGCAACATTTGTTTTTAGAGCAAAATTTTGATAACTTTAAATTTGTTTTAAAGTTATTAAAAATATTTATTATATTTGTATAACCTTATATATTGCTTATTGTTAATTATTTTTCATACACTATTAATTAAGAAATCACATCATTCAAATTAAAAGTACATAAAACATATTTGTCACATATTTAACATTTTATTAATATTTGATCTTAAAATATTTATGTTGCTTACGATAGTAGAAATATCACCTATCACGGGGCGTGTACAGACGTGCCATGATAGGTGGGTCACGACCATACCATGGTGTCTAATAGGCGTCGTGGTATTGTTTATTTTAACGGCGTTTTGTTCGAAATACACGGTACCCAGTAGGTTCCGTGGTAAGTATTTCTCATCGCCGAGAAAGGGGCCCTATATAAAGGGCCCCAAAAAACCCCAATTCATTCCGGCACAGGTTTTGTGCCTCCTCACTACTTTCAGCCATGACCAACTCTCCTCCTTCCCCCATCTTCACCATTTTTCCAACAAACAAGATATATTTAAGCTTTTAAACTCGTTTTTATCACTAAAATTAGAATACCTATTGTCTTATCCATGATTTTGACTAACTATTTTATAGAAATTTTATGTTTTAGGTTATATTTGAGAGAATTTATATTTAGAGCCCTAATTTATCAAATGTGAATCTCTTGAGCATGCTTTTTTTATCTTTACTCTTATAAGTATTAGTTAGATAATTTATTTACTAGAAATCATATTTTTGGGTATGTTTTGCTATTTAAATGCAAATTAATCCGAATTTGTGATGTTATAGTTTATTATTTTGTTGCTTGGAAGTATTGATACACCAATGTTTTTTTATTAATTTTAGGTGAAATATGAGTTCATTTAGTTGTAAAACGTTTCAATTTATACCAATTTCATGTTTATTTACTTAAAATTATATTTTAGGTTATTTTTTTTTTATTTCCATCCTTAGTGTCAATTAATCCAAATTTATGCAATTTTAATTGATTATTGTGTAGTTTTTTTAGAAATTTACATATTCAAGATTTTTAATTATTATAGGTGAAGTCATGTGGAGTTGATCATTAGTTGCAAAAATTTGAAATTGAGGTAAGCTCTCTCAATTTCTACCAATTTCATGTTAGATAGTGTGAAAAGTTAACTTGAGATCATAGATTCTAAAATTTTTTATTTATTGGATGTACATTGTTATTGTAGGATTCTATTTCATTTTTTATTTGTTAAACTTCTTATTTTACTTATATACTTATTTCAAATATATGAATTTTCAATTTTAAAGTATTGTGGATTATAGATATTGATTTATCATTTTAATTTGTGTATAGGTTTTAATAGAAGTTGGAGTACTTAGATTACTTGTAAATTAGCAAATTGAGCAAACTGAGGTATGTTTTCTCAATTTTTTTTCTTTTATTAACTTACGTCACTTTTTACATTAGTTTTTTTCTTATTATTTTAGAAAGTTTAAATAAGATGAGATATGATATCATATAGGAAATTGTACATTTTGGTGATATAATGATGTTATAATTATGTGGGATTGCTTGAGTGTATTATTTGTATTGATATTATTTTGTCATATGTTATTTTGGTTGATTGAGAACTTGTTTGTAACAAATAAGACTATTTAAGAATAAATTAAATTCTTAACTTGGTAATACTTATAAATATGAGAATAATTTAAAATGAGTGTTAATATATAATTAGTATTTTAATTACTCAATTGGTTATGCTAGAAATAGGGGAGATTATGTACAATTTTTTATGGTACTCAATTTAGTTAGTTTTTTATATCAGTTGTTTAAGTTTTTTTTTTTTGTTTTTTTTTGTTTTTCAATTGTGCTTAGAATAGATGTTGGCAGATAGAATATCGACCGAGTATAGAAAGAGAGTTGATAGCTTTTTGGAGTTTGCTATTGAAAATGTCAAAGATTCTAATTTAATTCTATGTCCGTGTATTAAATGTGGAAATTTGCAAAAGATAGGCGTTAAAAAGATAAAAGAACACTTATATTTCAATAGAATAGATCAAAGTTACAAACAATAGATTTGGTATGGTAAAAAGGTTCCAATTACTAGATTTTCATCAAAAAAGAGTATAAGAGATGATTATGAGTTAGATTTAAATGATGATCTTTTTGAAATGATTGATGATGCACAGTATGAAACAAATGTAGATCCTATTAAGTTTCAGTCATTACTTAATGATACTGAGAAACCGATCTATCTAGGTTGTGCGAAATTTAAAAGTTATCTGCATTATTGAAATTGTATAATTTGAAAGCAAGACATGGATGAAGTGATAAGAGTTTTTCAGACTTGTTAGCTTTATTAGGAGAGATGTTGCCATATGATAAGATATCACCTTTCTTTTATGAGGCCAAAAAGACTTTATACTCATTGGGTATACAATATGAGAAAATTCATGCTTGCCCAAATGATTGGATTTTATATCGAAAGAAATTTAAAGATGCAATTTCTTGTCCAGTATATGGTGAGCTTAGGTGGCAACAAAATAAGAATTCTAAAGAGGTAAAAGTTGGAATCCCTGCTGAGGTTTTATAGTATATTCCTTCAATTCCTCATTTTACCCGTCTATTCCGAAATCGTGAGCATACTAAAGATTGAACATGGCATGCGAATAAGAGGATAGGAGATAGTAAACTTAGGCATCCAGCCGATTCACCGGCTTAGAAAATAATAGATTACAAATGGCCTTCTTTTGGAAGTGATCCAAGAAATCTTCATCTTGGTCTATCTGCTGATGATATTAATCCTCATACAACTATAAGTAGAAAATACAGTTGTTGTCCTATAATGCTTGTAATCTATAATCTTCCTCTATGGTTGTGTATGAAAAGAAAGTTTACACTTCTTACAATGTTAATATCAGGACCTAGACAAGCTGGTAACGATATTGATGTATATTCAGTCCCGTTGATTGATGATTTGAACAGTTTGTGGAATGATAGTATGAAAGCATATGATGCATATAAGGATGGAGATTTTACTCTCAAGGCTATGTTACTATGGACAATCAATGACTTTCTTACATATAGAATTTGTCTGAATTTTCCACTAAAGGATATAAAGCATGTCCTATTTATGATGAGAAAACAAGTTATCAGTTCTTAACACATGTTATAAAATTGAGTTATATGGGCCATAGAAGATTTTTATCTCGCAAACACGTATATATAAATTGGAAAAAAGTATTTAATAGTTCTCGAGAATTTGAATTAGCACCACAACCTTTAACTGAGACAGAGATACTAGAAATAGTTTCTAAGCTCGAATTTAGGCTTGCAAAGGTTAAAATAAGTGATATCAATAAGAAAGGAAAAAGACGCAGTAATGTGAAAGTTGTAAAAACACCGAAGAGTTATTGGAAGAAGAAATCTATATTCTTTAAGTTGGAGTATTGGCAACATTTACTTCTAAGACATAACTTAGATATCATGTATATTGAAAAGAACAAATATGATAGTATAATTGGAACTTTATTAAATATTCTAAGGAAGAATAAGGATAGCATTGGTGCTCGTATAGATCTTGTTGATATGGGTGTTTGAAAAGAGTTAGCTGCTAGAGTGGGGGAGAAGCAAGCATATTTACCCCCTGCTTACTTCACACTGAAAAAGGAAGAAAAATATCAACTATGTCAATCTTTATTTAATGTGAAGGTTCCTGAAAGCTAAACTTCTAATATTAGAACTTTTATTCTTGCATTTACGTATTTCCAATTCAAAGTGCATTCAACATATATAATATAGAAAAAAGGAAGAAAAGAAGACCAAATGGTCCGGTTTATAAGTTAATAAAGGTACTAAACTTAAATTAATAGCACTTGTTAGGTGGAAGATTAATTAAAATTACTCATATTTACTTTGTGCTTATGTATAGTGCCCAATACAACTGACAAGTGTTGAGTACGGATTCTACTTATGTAAATTTATGAGAGAAGTCATTGAACAAGGCAATGTTAAATCATTTACCACAATGGTATGTAACTGTATGTTTTATTAGTTCTCTTTTCATTTAGAGTTTGATTGATTATTTTCTAACAAATAAGGTGTTTGAATTTGTAGTTTAATGGACAAAATTTCTACACAAAGGATGATATCAATAGACTTCTTGAAGAATGGGTCGAAGAACTAATACAGTTTCTCATTTAGGTTCCTAATCTTTGTTTATTTAAACTATGTAGTCTTTGATGATCATGTTAGCTTGGCTTAGAAAACTAATATATATTCTTAGTTTATAGACTATATGGATATGATCATGATCAAGTTATTATGTTAATTTAATGTTAGTATGTAAATTTATATTTATACTCCATTTTATTTGAAATATATGGTGTATGAAATGGATTTAGATTATATTTATAAAATTCCAGGGGGTAGTATAGATAAATATATTGAAAATACCCTCCTGGAAATATGTACTACGGCGCTTATGGAGTGCCTTAAAAAATAATGTCCATTAGAATACTAAGACGCTCAAAGAGCACCTTGGTAGAGCTTAGAAAGCACCTTGGTAGACCTATCAAGGCGCTTATAAGATGCCGTGAAAGGCACCGTAGAAGACCTTTCACGACGCCTGTCAAGCACCTTCGTATACTGGATACCAAGGCGCCTAAGAGGCGCCGTGGAAGGTCTTCCATGATGCTCTATAAGCACCTTGGTAGCTGGGGTCTATTACGACACCCGGAACCAAGACGCTTTTTTGGGGCCGTCGTGAAGGCCTTTCAAGACACTTAAAAAACACTTTGATTTTTTTTTTTTTGTTGTAGTGTTATTAACTAATAATATTTGGATATAATTAGTACAAATGTTTACAGTCAAAGTTTTTCGATCGAGATGATGAACAAGGTGGATGGGATGATAGATGATTGGCCCACCACCAGACAACAAATTTAATAACGACGACGGCCCACTATAGTTATGACATGCGTTCAAGATTCAACTATCAGTCAGTTGGAGCGGAATTATTGAAGTGTGTGAGATTAATAATTCATATATGGACCCCCTAATGACATTTACATTTCCTGCCCTATCTGTTGGCAATCCATGCCTCATACAGTAAAAATTAATTATTGCTTTACACGAATATATATATATACACAATATAAGTTATGATTTCGTTAATTTTTCGGTCTTATTTGGGCCTTAAGAAGTATCAATGCGATAATATTATGAGAAATTTAGGTGGACGATCAAAATTTTAAATTTGATTAAGTAGATATCCACTTTTAAAATTTTATAGCTAAATGTCTAGTATATATATTTTTACACTTGGTAGATACACATATCTACCAATTTTAGTTACTATATTAAAATGCACTGAGTATATAATTTTTTATACTTGGTATATAAAATTTTACACTTGGTATATATGCATATATACCGGACATTTTTCTATAACATTTGACAAAGAGACATTTACTGAAATTGGGCCCGAAATTTAGTCATATTTCTATAAGCCTATTATTATATCAAGGAAGCGTAAATTTAAATTTCATGTAAATCAGAGAATGCGATCAGTGTTAATTCCTGATATATTTAAAATTCATGAAGGATACAGATTTATTGTACCGTAAGCACAATAAGAGCAGAATTGGAATTAAAACAAGAGGGGTGATCTACAAAGGATGAAAAAAATATATAGAACATCAAATTACAAACTATCTCCTATTGATCACATGTTGAAGCAGTTTTTGAAAATCTATATTGATATCATTTAAAATTACGATTTTCAATCTACATGATTACCAAAGAGCAATTCGTTATTCTTTCGTATGTCAGCTTAAGAAGATACAAGATCAGATGGTTTCCTATAACCTAACAGAGTATCGAAATTGAACAAGTAAAATACAAATATTACTAATCAAAAAATTTTAATTGCAAACGATGAATGATCACAAATATTTCTTTAAATGAATGTTTTATTACAATATAATAAATTCAGTAACGTTTATCAGTAAATATAATTATAATTGAAGCCATTTTTTATAGGGGACAATTGAAGCCATTTAACATTGAGGGAAAAAGAGTTTTTGATTAAAAATAATAGTGATCATAAAAGTGTAGAGACATAACATGAGGGAAGAAAATAATCGTAATGGAAGAGATTTTTTTTTTTTCCAAAAAAAGACCAATGATTTAGATGTCGATTGGGAGCACATCATTAAAAATAAGAATATACTTAAGAGAAAGCATATAAAATATAAAACAAAATTCTGAGAGATGAAATGAGAATAAATTAGGTTTATGTCAAATTTTAAGTCCCACACTTCGGAAGAAAAATATTTACATTATCACCCTTAATGTATAAATGTATATGCATATATTCAGCCTTATATGTTCATTAAATAAAAAATCACAATTCATTCAGTAGCAGACGTCAGTAGGATATATCCAGTGATGACGGAGCTAGAAAACTTTTTTAGAGGGAAACATACACTATTTTTTTTTTGGCTAATTTTGAAACACATTAGTTAATATAAACTAATATAGAATTAAAATTTGTTTTTAAAGTGAGGCTAAAGAAAAATTATCCAGAATGTAGGTAAAATTTAGTATTCAAAATAATATAAGTAAAATTTAAAATTTTAAAAAGAATTAGTTGGTCATATTAGGACCACTATTGAAATTTTTTATAAAAAGAGGGCAAAAACTAGAATTGTAAAAATTCAGTGGGACGAATAAAGAATAAAACTCAAATTTTAGTTAAAATTATGGTTAAAAATATAATTTTTTTTTTAAAATAATGGGCGGTTCCGTAGTTGCTCCGTCATTGGATATATCACATCATTTAGTAGGGAGCACAAAAACAATAATTGAGGAGAAATCACATCAAATTCATATTTAGTCAATAAATTAATAGTAATGTGATAACTAGAATTATAAAATTTTGAATGAGAAGAATAAACTAAGAACAGATATTATATATTCACTGATTAAACAAAAATAAAGACATCGAAAATATTGAACTAAAAAAAAAATAACTACAATTTGGTACCACAAAATATAATTGAAAATAAAACCTGGTGCAGCAAATTAGGCAACCACTCGATAAGGAATCATCAATAGTTGCGTATAGTATAGGGGAATCGTCGACCAATCACATACTAGTGATGTCAATATAAATAGTCGAACTTGAGGCCAAATAATTATCATTTAATATATATCTGAATACTATCTGATTCTTGCCTAAAAAGAAAAAAGAACGCTACTAGATTGAACTATATCTGAGTTTAATATTTAGATATAGAAATCTATATACAAATAAGACAACAAAGTAATTAATGGCCACTAAGCTAGACGGTGAAGTTGAGACGAATTCTTCTGCCGAAAAAGTTTACGAGGTCCTCAGCGCCCAACAGCACCACATCCCCAATGCCTGCTCCGACAGGATACACGACGTTGCTGTGCATGAAGGTGCTTGGCACACTTCCGGCAGCGTGAAGCTCTGGAAATACACTGTCGGTGAGTACATGGAAAACAAGCCAAAACTGAATACTGTATCATGTGATGACATATATATATATATACACACACAAGACAGACGACGTTGCTGCTCATTAGTGTATCCATTATACTTTTTTTTTCGTTAACGTTGATTATACTTGCTTCATATTAGCATTTAGTGGCAGATCCAGGATTTTAATTCAGTTGGAGTATAATCACTATAATTAAAATTGAAATTTAGAGCCCGTAGCCTATAATTTATAATGGGTAGGTCTTCAAAAACCAATTTTTTTATCATACCAGATTTCACTAGGTTTACCCTGAAAAACTATACAAAACAGATAACTAAATACAATTATGAACATCAAAGCTAATCTTTCAATAAAGGAAATTAACAAAGCTTACGTACATTTATTATCATATATTTTTTTCAAATTCTAATTCTACTAAATTATCTAATATTGAATTGATAAACTTAAGTGTGTAAGCCTCAACATACTAATTGTTATTTTTCTATACCAATTCAAATAAATCTTGCATGACAGGTAAACTTTTGATAAAAATTAGTGAAATAAAATATAAATGAATTGAAAGATCCGTTTTTATAGGTATTATAATTAATTAATTATACTAATTGATTAATTATATCATAACATAAAAAATAAATGTTGTGACGGATAAAAATAAAGAATAGACAAGACGTTTTTAACATAGTTCGGTCATCTTATTATATTATTTTAAGGCATATACCATACTTAAAAAAGAAGAGAGAGAGAATACATATGGTCTAAAAAAAAAAAAAAAAACTCTTCCCTCAGCACAAATACAAAAAAGAAAAATCTAAAATTTTTACAAATTTTTATCACTTTTGAAATTTTCGAAAATTTTAGATTTTTTTTTTCTTTTCTGGATTTGTGCTGCAACTATGGAAGCCAAGGTTCTTTTTTCTTTTGTTACTTTCGAAATTTTTGAAACTTTTCGATTTTTTTTTCCTTTTCTGGATTTTGCAACAACTATGGAAGAAAGAGAAAATTTTTTTTTGGAGAAGTTTTAGACCATATTTATTCTCTCTTTCTTCATTTTTAAGTCTGTTGTGTGCCTTAAAATAATATAATAAGAGGTAAAAAGTTAATTTTACTAAATTTTTTGAAATTAATGATAGTAAATGATATAATAATTCAAATACATGGTATTTATATCGAAGTTTTAAAAATACAAGGATTTTCTTGACACTTTTCTAGAACACAGAGGGTATTTTAGTCATAATTTAACTTAAATAGAAGGTACTTAGTTTGAATTTTAAAAAATACAAGGTCTTTTTTCACATTTATTTAAAAACAGAGAGTATTTCAGTGATAATTTCGCATAGTTTTATATCTAAACTAAAATTTGAATTCACAGATGGAAATGTTGAGGAACTCAAAGAGAAGATAGAGACAGATGAAGCGAACAAAACCATAACTCTCACTGCTTTGGAAGGACATATTTTGAATCTCTACAAAACCTATAAGGTTATTTTTCAGTTCTTTCCAAGGAATGAAGGCGGTTTGGTGAAGATTAGTCAGGAATATGAAAAGCAAAATGAGAATGTACCTTCTCCAACTAAGTATCTCAACTTCCTGGTTAATTGCATTAAGGATATAGATGCACACCTTCTCAAGTCATAAGTAGTATCAAAAGAATGCATGTTTTGGCTTAACCAAGTCTAAAGTATGTCACTCCTTTATTATAAATAAGTGCACAATGTTAGTGCCAACTTTCATGATGTAATCACATATGCAGTACTTTCCTACTAAATGAAACGTATTTGTGCTTTATAGCTCAATTGGTTTATGATTCTTTGGAGAGTGTGTGGGATGAGAGGGTTCGAATCCTAATTAGGTTAATTTATAAATAAATTTCATAATAAAAATTAAAAAAAATATATTCTAAGTATAACTATTAATCATTTAGTGGTTTCTAGTTTCTTGTAAGGGACAAAGAATTTTTTATATATGTCATAATTACTGTTTCTTAATTATGTGCCTACTAGACAATTTTTTTTATTTTTTATTTTTTGAAAGGAAACGATGTCTGGTGCCTGCTAGACAAAAGTTGATTCTACCTTCACATTTTGGTTTTGTTTTTCGTTGAAAATTAAATTTAAAGGTGCTATAGTTGTTATGTGACGAATGTTATAAAAGGATAATTTTGTCATCAGCTTCTTAATTTGTTAATTTATGTAAAACATGTCTTTAGACTCTTTACTTTATAGTAATTATACAAAGAAATTAACACTTAATACTCATTTTTGTGCCTTTTATTTCAAAGTACTTGCTTTTATTTTTTTTCCCCAAAAATACCTGCTTTTTCAGTATATAGTTGATGTATAAAATATGTATGGTATATATTTACAATATAAATTTTTATCTATAGTTTATATTTACAATATAAATTTATACATATGGTATATATTTTGAAATGTATATCAATTTTTAGGTACAATTTATATCCACGAAATGTAAATTATGGTATATATTTCATGTATAAAATACTTGTGGTATATATTTTTAAAAAAATGGGTATAAAACCAGGTATTTATAAAATAAAATTAAAAAAACAGTTGTTTATGAGAATATACTTTTGAAGAGTCGTTAAATGAATCGTACTACCACTTTCCTTGAATACCACTATTTATGTTTGAAAAGTCCATATTGCTCCTGTATTTTCTTCCTTTTCCTCCACATACAAATATACAGTCCTACTTCCATGTCTAGATTCTTTTCTTCTTCTTTCCCTTCAAAGTTTGAAACCATAATTTTTTTTCCTTCTCTTCTCTCTTCTATCCACAGACTACCATTGCCTCTCTCTCTCTCTCCTCAACTCCGACCACCACTCTCCGCCTCGACTTCCATCAACCCTGTAGCCGCCGATTATCGCTACTCGACCAAGCTTTAGATTAACATTATCAGGTTCGAAGAATTTTGGCCAGTTCTTCGCTTGGACTTTGTTCCTTATTTAACTAAAACCCAGATTAAAAATGTTCAATAAGATTTGAGGGTTTTGATGACAGCATTGTCTTTTCTCTATGTAAAAGTAGCAGGCTTTTAATGTGGTGTTATATTTAATTAATTGGTTTATCAAAGTGGCATTTGCTAACTTGACATAAATATTATACATGTGTACTTTGAAGCGGCTTGTAGCAAAATGTCCAAATTGTAGGCTCATTTTAAGTAAATGTCTATTTTTCAAATACGGTAGTAAAATGACAAGTATAACAATGGATATACTAAGTGCAAATTGTGATGTACGCATTATAAAAAATAATATTTTATACATAAATTAAAGCTAGTATATAAGCATATATTCCAAGTTTAAAAAACATACATTTAGTTATAAAAGAGAAAAGTAGACATTTAGTAAAGTGAAGTATAAAAAAGGGACATTCATCATAAATACATGTACTTTGAATTTGGAAACTATAAACAAATCAATACTTAAGGGGGGGCGTTTGGTGAGTTTTACTAACAAAAAGGACTGGTCTATTACATCCAATCCTTTGTTTAATATTAGAAAAAAATGCTAAGAGGGATAATTTTGTAAAGGGCTAAAATGTGAACAATAGATATGTACTATTTTGACCTAAAAGGAAGACAAGTTAAAATAGTCTTATCTTTTCTGTATCAATTCCCAATAGAAATGAGCTCTGCATTTTCTCTTTCTATTTATTGCTTTCTTATTTCCGCAATAATGTGGGTCCCACATTCTTTCATATATATTATATAACTACACAATTCCTAATAATGTTGGTCACATGTATTTTATTTGAGCAATGATATGGGGCAGGTATCCAACACCATATGAGACGTAGTTCTGTTATTTGATTATTATAATTAATAAATTAAGTTTCACATAGGTCTCACTTGAAGTGTAATTATATTGAGCCTGTAACAGACTAATACATCATTTGGTGTTGAGCACCATATGGTGCCCTTTAGTATTACTTATTTCATTTACTTTTTTATTTTTTATAGTCCACTCCCACTTTTGGCCAAATAAGTTGTAGTGCTAATACAATTCAGTCTATCCCTATACAATCTAATCCTAAACAATAGTCTAGTCCGGTCCTATTTTTTGTACTAAATAAGCCAAGGGATAAAATATGCTTGCTTACTGGACTAATTTGATTATTGTGTTGACAAAATTATACCCCTTAATAATAAATTGAAGATATATTGGGTAATTATTAAAATTAAATTAGGTAATTAACTGTAGACTAATAATAGCTTTGTCTAAAAAAGAAAGAAAAAAAATACCCTCAGTGTAGTCCATATTAAAATATATTTTTCCACTAATTTATTTTTGAAATTGATAGTAATCAATTTATTATTAATGTTTGGGGAGAAATGTTAACAAACATGTTTACTTCAAATAATGGCTTTAGAGAGTGTGGGGTGTCCTTTTAAGATTATTTTCCCTTTCACTTGTCATACCCACACATTCTCTTCTCTAGCTATTGGTTTGTATCAATTTCCAAATTAAAAGTATATAATCTAATTACTAGAAAGGTTAGGACTTGTTTACCAAGAACTGAAAATGGAAGGTATATTTCGCAAATTACCCTTCTTAAGAAATTGTGTTGGGTTTATCTTTCCATAAAAAGAGTGTGTTGTCTCTTTTTTCTTTTTTCTTTTTTTTTTTTCCAAAAGTGTGTTATCTTTTTAGACTAGTGTTTGACTAGAGACATCAAGTGGGTTGTGACGTGCTAGCACGGCTAGTGAAGATAAGTCTGCTTATATTTCATGTCATGCTCAGTACGGCCCACTAAAATATCGTGTCGTGCTCGTGCTAAACTAGTCTCAAATACTTTAGGTCTGGCACGGGCACATGGACATCTTGTGCCGTCCTTATACTTTTGTTAAGCCTATCCTGTGCCAGGTACGACGAGCCCAAATAAGAATTGATTATTAATTTCCAATTGCTAATTAATGTATACATTCTTATAAAAGAACAAATCTAATAATATCAATTAAAGTATGAGACTTAGAATTAATTTTGTGCCAAGATAGTGTCCTACCGTGCAAGCTCATATTATCTAAAAACATGAGCCCGGTACGGCAACACTTCGTGTTGTGCTTGGCATGGTAGCCACCTTGCATCGTGTCATTCTTGGAACGATTTTTTCCGTGCTATGTCATCGTACCTAATGGGTGGTCCAACCCATTTGATATCTCTTTATTTAACGAAGCTTCATGTTTTCTTTGGGAATTTTTGAGTATCAGGTACTATTTACTTGTTTGGTTTTTTAGTTAGAAAAACGAGTTTAAGTAGCCCAAATCTCACTTTCTATGAAATATGAGTCAAATTTAATAACAATTCTTATAATTTGCTACCACTTTCAGTAGTTAAACTTCTTTTTTTCAATTTATTTAGATATGAAAACTGTCAGAGATACTAATTTCTTAAAGAAAAGTACTATAAATTAGAACAATGAAAAAAAAGTTGATATCAATAATTAGGTGGGTCTATTAAGTGGTATTGATCTTTTGTTTTCTGTTTGTTTGTTTCTTTTATTTTTTTTATTTTCCTTTTATTAGACTAGCACCACTTGTTAGACCCAATTACTTAGGGATACTTATAAAATTTCACCTCCAAGTCCAAATAATTAAAAAGTTGGGCTGAATAGTAGAATGGCTATTTTTTGGCCCAAAATTTGGTATATGTCCAAGCCCAATAATATATAGTTGGAGATCCAACTTATTAATACATTGAAATCTCATGCCAAAACTACCCTCACCACGTTAGACTCCAAATTTCCTCAACGAACTCAACAGTGATTCTCTTGACGGCAGTGTGAACGAAAGGAGGGAAACCATCCGGCGAGGAGAAGACCAGAGAGGCTGGTTATATGCGAGCCAGAATCGCTGTACAAAGTCAGAAAACTATCATGGAACTTCGAAGGAGTATATCTGGTTATGGTTGCAATGGTCATATTCATTGAAGAAGGAGGAGGTGGTTGCAATGGTCAACAGTGATTCTCTTGACGGCGGTGTGAACGAAAGGAGGGAAACCATCCGGCGAGGAGAAGACCAGAGAGGCTGGTTATATGCGAGCCAGAATCACTGTACAAAGTCAGAAAACTATCATGGAACTTCGAAGGAGTATATCTGGTTATGGTTGCAATAGTCATATTCGTTGAAGAAGGAGGAGGTGGAGGAGGTCGGTGATATCCCCACAAGAAATGAGCTTTGCAAGTTAAATATCAATCAAAGCATGAAAAGAAAGGAATTTTTATGGAAAATAAAATTTAAAAAAATGATAAGAAGACATAATTAGTGAGAACATTGGGAAAAGTCCGAATTCATTATCAATCATAGCAAAGGCCATGGGTCTGGAAGGGAAATATTGAGACAAACAAAAATAATTAATTTCCCCCTTTTTTATATATTAAAAACAAATTTTGAATTTTATTTTTGAGAAATTTTGTTGGTTTTCACAAAATACTTTTGCTTTTATATAAAAAAGAAAATAAATATGTATGATGGATATTAGGTGATTTAGTATTTTCTTAACTTTTAACTATTATTCTTGTTTGGTACTGTTCAGTTCATAAAATTATAAGATTGTGTATGTGGTTCATAAATTTATATTTGTAATTCATAAATTATTTGTTAAGTTTATAGATTATTTTTTCGAGGTTAAAATTATGTGTAATTAGTTCTAGTGGTTAGTGATTTTTTTAAGATATTACACTTTGGTTCTTGAGAAAAAAAAAAAAAAAGCCTAAATAGTCCTTCAATTTTGAATTTGGGTCTTTTGTCCTATTAATGGAGTTATAATGATATTATGGACTCTATTCTATTGGTTCATAGTTGAATTCTATTGGTTCTCCTATAACTTTATGGTTCATAAGTTTATATCTATTGTTCATAAGTTTAAATGTGTTGTTTAAAATTTTTTATACATGTGATTCATAATTTTATGTATGCAGTTCATAAGTTCAAAAAATTTTACTTATTAGAATATGAGTTTAACTGGTTTATATTTTTTACTTGTTAGTTCATACATTTTACTTGCAGATTTATATTTTTCCTTGTTGGTATATGAGTTTAAGTGGTTCATTTTTTTTCCTTACTCGTTCATGCTTTTTCCTTAATAGTTCATGCTTTTTCTTTAATTGTTCATGCCTTTTGTTTTTCAAATGCATATACAAGTTCATATATCAAGTTTATAAGGTCATTTGAGTAGTTCATAAACTTACATGTGGTTCATATATTATGTGTACATGAAAAAAAATAGACTAAGTACATGAATCAGCAAACAAAGTACATAAACATATGAACCATTCTGTTTGAACAACTCTTGATTGCATACTTCTTAATACATATTACAAGACATGTATATATTCAAATATACTACTTAATGAACCATAGTTAAAAATAATGAACAACTAAGAATAAATCAGAAACTATAATGAAAATAAATTAATATAGAACACCATTTAACCACAAAAAAAAACTACTACAACTCTAACAACAAGAACCTAATGATTGATCATAAGTTTTCATCTTCTTTAGAACACAGAATTCCACATGAATTGGATCCCTAGTAATTTTTTTGCTTGTGGCTGTATTGCTTGCATTGACTGTACTGCACTTGTTTCTTCTGGAACTCATCAGTAGATAGGATTTGTTTCTTTTTCGGCCTACCAGCACTAGCTTTCTCAATAATAGGTAGGAGAGCAACCTGCCTTTGATAAACAATACTAATCAATTGACTTCCAACTTGATAAAAAAATCAACTATAAAAAAATGAACTAGGTACATGAATCTAAAGAAAAGACTTTATACTAAATGGATGTAAAAAGTATATTTTTAAATGGTATTTTGAATGAAGAAGCTTATGTAGAACAACCTAAAAGTTTTGAAGATCTACATTTGCCTAACCATATTTTTAAACTCAAAAAGGTACTATATGGATTGGAACAGGCACCTAGGGCATAGTACGAAAGGTTAACAAATTTTTTGATTGAAAAGGACTACAAGAGAGAGGGAGTAGATAAAAGTTTGTTCATCAAGCACTTTGATTCTGGTATTATAATTGCTCAAATGTATATTGATGACATTGTTTTTGGTTCTACATCTGATGATAAAGTACAGGAATTTGTTAACCAAATGAAGAAGGAGTTTGAGATGAGTATGGTAGGCGAGCTAACATTTTTCCTAAGTTTGCAGGTTAAGCAACTTAAAGATGGGATTTTCATATCTCAATCCAAGTATGCCAAAAATTTTGTGAAGAAATTCGATTTGGAATCTGCCAAACACATGAATACTCTTATGAGTACAAATCTCAGGGTAGATACATCATTATGCATACAAAGTTCATAAGCATATGAACCACAACAAAAAGTATAGAAACTAAACCCAAAGTACTAAACATATTCAACAACACTATACCACGACCAAAAATTTACCATTATAAAAATCACATATACCACAACTACAATGATATGAACCAAACAACAAATAATGAACATGTAATAATCACAAAATACTAATATACCATATACCACCTTAAAAATCCTATATACCACGTCCAAAAATTTATGAACCAAAAAAGAAAATACGTAACACGTTTCTAAACAAAAATCAAAGACCAGAAACACCATATACCAACACAAAAAACACACATACCGCGACAAAGAATTCATGAACCAAACTATAATAGTGAACATCTTTAGTAATAAAAGCCAACAAACAGTAATGTCATATACCACCACATAAAACATATGTGCCACGACAAAAACTTCACGAAACATTATCGATTATGAAAAATAATTCAAAAATTATATACCATGACAAAAAATAGCATATACAACCTCAAAAATCATATATACCATAGACAAAAATATATGAACTAAACTAAGAAAATACCTAACATATTTATATACAAAAACTAGAGAAAAGAAACACCATATACCAATACAAAAAATACACATACCACGACAAAGAATTCATGAACCGAACTAAAATAGTGAATATTTTCAGCAACAAAAAACCAACGAACAGTAATACCATATACCACCACAAAAAATGTATGTACTATGACAAAATATTCATGAACCAGTACCAATTACGAAAAATAATTCAAAAAAAAAATAGAATAACACAAATAAACCTTAATTAATAACAAAACAAATGATTATATAAGAAAGCGGTAATAAAAATAAAAAGCCCCAAACTAAGACACAATACAATAAAGTAAAATCAAAACTCATATAAACAACACAATACGTAACTCCATAGATGAAAGAGTGAATTCGTTCAAAACGCCGCCAGAGAAGAACCTCAAAACGCCGGAAAACATAAAAAAATTTCGTCGGAAAATTGATTAAATGAAAGAAGAGAGAGAGAGAGAGCAAAAGAGAGAGAGAGCGAGAAGGAGAAAGAGAGACAGAGAGAGAGAGAGAAAGGAGGAGTGAGCGGCAGAGAGAACAAGGGGAGAGAGAGAACAATACAAACAAAAAAGTAAAAAAAAAAAAAAACTCAGTACAAAAAGAGAAGGGCAAGAAGGGAAATAAAAATACAACTTTAAATGATATGGATATTTAGCTATAAGATTTAAAAGTTGGGCATCTATTTAAAACAATTTAAAAAGGTGGTCATCTGCCACATTATCTCTAAAAAGTTTCGAATTGGCTAAATTTAATTTGAAATTTTTGGAACTTTCAAAATTTATGTCGAAACATATCATTTTTTGAAAGTTTACTTGGAAAAATATAATTTTTATAAGGATGTTTAAAAATATCATCTTTCTCTTTAAAATTTAGTATTTTTCAAAGGTACGATCAAAGGTAACTATTCGAGTTACTTGAATAGCTCAAGTAATTTGACTTGTTAACTCAAGTACCCAATCAATGAGTAAACAATTATATTTTTCTAAATATTTTTCTAAAGTGGTAGCTTTGCAAATAAATCTAGAATTTTTCAAAATCTTAACCATTCAGGATTCTTGTGTTGCTTAATAAGGAAGTTCTAAATCCATCATTATTTAGTCTATAAAAGACAAGTCAACAGTAAAACACTATTATTATGTATAATGAATGTATATAGTCTAAATGATGAGGGATTTAGAACTTCCTTGTCAAGCAATACAAGAAAAAAGAAAAAATGAAAAGATAATCCCAGATCATATATATATATATATATATATTTTAAAGTGGGGCTTAACTAATGACCACCACTTACTACAAATTAAAAGAAAATGACACACACACACTACCAAGGTTTGAATCCCTGATCCCCCCAAACACACACACACAACCCTCAAACCTTAGACCAACTGAGCTAGCCCCAGTTGGCTAATCCCAGATCATATATATGCATATGTACACAATAAAAGAATTTTTTTTCTTTTTTTATAGAAAAAAAGAATCGTGGGACGGGAAACAAAACAATTCAATCCAACTAAATACATAGATATTGAAAAGATCACATTTCTTTGTTTATTATTATCTGTATATAAACAGAATTAAAGAGTTTCTAAAAACAAAATCATGGAAAAAAAATTAATTCTATTATATAAGCATATGCACATAGATGAGAGTTTATATTTTCTTTATTTATCGATGTGCTTAATTCACTTTGAAAGACATTATTATAACAAAACAAATTTGCAATACTTTCTGCCTATATGGTATATTGTATTTATGGTGTTTATATCATAATTATTTAATATTACTTTTGTGATGTAAAAAGAAATTAAATGTACGTAGTCTAAATGGCGACGAATTTAGAACTTTCGTTTTTCATTTTTCGTTTTGAAAATTATACCATAAAAAATAAAATTTACATAAGTAGTACTTATTCTAACAGTTACCTTTTAGAGTATTTATGCTCAATTAGAGCTTTCTCAAAATGCAAATTAACGATTTTAAAAAAAATTGCAGAATTGCCATATTTTGTAATTTCATGAATTTCCTCTTCTACTCATGTAGTTAATGCATTAGTGATAGTTTTTTGTTTTTATTTTTATAATATTTTTAGACGTATATGTCTCTCTCTCTTCATTTTTCTTCTCTAATTTTAACTTGATTTTATCTGTATTGAGCTTCTTCCTCGGTGCCGTTACTTCTTCTATGCTAAGTTTCTGACATCAAGAGCTTTTATTTGGCAAAGTATTATGAAAACCTAGATTTTATTGAAAACAAAAGGGTAATTTTGCCAAATTTTCAGATTCAATAAGGTGAGAAATGAAAATTCAAATTTGGGGTTTAAATGAAGAGATTATGATTGGGGACCTAATTGAAAGAAAATTGAGAAATTAAGGACTGAAGTGATATTTCAGAAAATTTTGCTTGGCCATTTTGTGTGGGACACGTGGCCACCCACTCAATCTTATCTCTCATTCTCTCTTCTCCCTTAGCCGACTATCTTTTTCTCCATCTTAGATAAATTGGCAAAATCTGGTCTCTTCTGACTACCACTTTCTGACCACTGTGAATATCCGCCACTGCCCGGCTCTAGACCCCGCCTTACTGTGAGTCCCTAGCCGGCGTATAGAAGCCGTTGGACCCTTGTATTGTTGTCGATGACAGAAAAACAGCCGTAGAGGTTTTTGGTCAGCACCGACAAATTCAGCCACCTCAGGCCGTGAAATTGGGCTTTTCAGATTCGTCTTGACGAGAGGAATCCTTGGATATGTGGTTCACAACTCTAAATTGCCCCGTTTGAAATTTGCTATGTTAGGTTTTCTGAGGTGTTTAGTTTTAAACAGCGAAATTTTAATCTAATCACTAAATTTAGTTATAAATAATATATTTGCAATGTACTCGTGAAATGGTGAAGAATGATATATATATTGACTATGTTTCATAACGTGCATGGAAAATGAGATCGAACGGCTTCATTTTTGCTTCATTTTGCATGTAAGGGGTTGAGTTTTAGCCCGAACCTAAATTAGTCAAGTTATATATCTAATCTAGCTATTTTGGATGCTAGGAATTTAGTGGTGGTATCTGTTTCTCGAATTGAGGTAGCCCTCCAAAGCAAGGGATCGAGGGCTCAGAATCAGATCCTGACCTTCTAAACGATCGCCCTACGACACCACAAGCATCTAATAGCATGGTATCACTGTTCTAGTGAGGTAGAGACTCAGTTACCTCGATTTTATACTAGTTTTGTATATAAACTATATTATGTTCGATATTGTAGTTTTTGTGGAATTTGAATTGTTTTGAACTTTTTTGATGGAAATTGATTTTATGGTATATATTACATTACTCTGGATTTTTTTGAATGTAGGTTATTTTTCGGTATATTAAAATTATAGCCATTATGCTGCTCGTTTTCCTCGAAAATTAAAATAACTATTGTATTGAAAAATCAGAGCATGTTCGACACTAGAATACTGCATGGTTGTTTCTCATATCAGTTCAGAGTACACCTGTCATGGTAACACATGGGAACCGTGTTAGCATCAAGGATTTATAGGTTATGCTCTGTGGCCCATCTCGACACAGATTCTATAAATCTGCACAGAGTTTTCTTCTAATTATCTCCTTATTTTGGTAGGTGTTGGCAATATGGTTGCCCCTCCAGGTTTGGTAGGTGACATAAGGGTGTCCCCTCCAGATTTGGGCTTTAGTGTTAAGTAGGTTGAGCTTATGAGTATAGGTTGATTTATATCATGTACTTGTGAATTGATTGGTTTTAATGATTAAGTTTTCATATATATATATATGGATTATTGGTTTTGGAATTATTATATATATATATATAATATTTGCAAATATGTTTTGGATTAAACTATGTATGAACTATTCATCACAAAAAGGTTTTCAATGAGGTAACTATTTACCCACTAGCATTATTATGCTCAACCCCTATGTACTTTCCTCATATAGTCTCTAGTACAACCTCGGTGATCCAGAGGATTAGAAGGCTACCCTTTGAGAGTAGTTCGTTATCTTGGTAATACTAGGAGCTGGATTAACCTTCATTTTGTTTTGTGTGTATTGTGGATTTAGTTAGCATTGAACTAAGATTATTATTTTCTATTATGTTTGTAGACTTTATATGCCATAGTAGTACTTGATACTTAATTGTGAATGATGATGCATGTACTTGAATCTGATTTGTGTTTTCTAATTTTTAATTAATCTATGTTTAATGGTACATACGAACTGTGGGGAAAGTTCACTTTTTGGAATTCGACATATTTTCTAAAAATGAATTGTTTTACAAATTTAAAGCTTTTTGCATATTTTTATAACAAGTCAAGGAATGTCTAATTTAAGTAAAATTCTCATTCTGCTACCAACCTTAAAGTTTAGGTCGTGATAGAAAAGAGGGTATCGTAGCGAAGATTTAAGTACTTCAGATGTATCACCATCAAACTAGATCAAAATTATTTTTATAATGACAATGCATCACTATCTCACTAAGAGTTTGGCATATTATTTCAGACTTTGGAGGATGTCTTCAAGGAAAGCTTCGAGGTACCAGCCTAAAACTGAGCCTCCTCCACCTCAACTAGATTTCACTCCCTTGATAGAGGCAATGCAGCGGGCATTTGTGTAGATTAGCAATTCGGATTATCAGCCTCCACCACAATGAGAGCGCCAACTTGATCAAGCCAACCATCTTCAGCGGTTTATGCTCCTTCGAACTGGGCAGTATGATAGGGGACCAGAGCCACTTATAGCAATTACATGGTTGCGAGAGATGATAAGGCATTTTCAAGTATGCCAACGAGGACTAGCAAGAGAAAGTTGTTGCACAGTTTGGGAGGTTGCCTAAGGCAACTAGATTGTAAATGAATATTTCATGGAGTTCACAAAATTGACAAGTATTGTCCTTGGTCCTAATGTGAGCGAGAAATACCGAATTACCAAGCTAAAAAAATGTCTGAATTAGAACATATTCAATCGGATTAGCACATAAACCTTACATACGCTTCCTGAGATTACGGTGGCTGGCCAGTAGGTAGAGGCTATACAAGAGGAATAGAAGTCAAGGAGGAACCAGCATAAGGGAAACAATAGAGAGGCCACCAAGAAGAACCAGTGACAGTGGTCAGCTCAAAATACTCAGAATAGTGTGGATTCGAACAGTGTTGGTTCATCTAGAGGTGGCAAGCCAGTCCTTATGGTGGATATTTTCTCATGTGCTCAGTTGGACCATAGAAAGAAAGAGTGTCCTTTCCACCTACAAAAATCTCTTCTATCTCAAGGAGGGTGACATAGGAGCCCATTAAGTTCAGTACTATACAAAAACACTTAAACAAATCAGATTGGCACACAAACCTTACATATACTTCCTAAGATTACGGTGGTTGCCCAAAAGATAGAGGCTATACAAGAGGAATAGAAGTCAAAGAGGAACCAGCGTAAGGGAAATGATAGAAAGGCCACCAAGAAGAACCACGGACAGTGATCAGCTCAAAGTACTCAGAATAGTGTGGGTTCGAACAGTGTTGGTTCTTTTAGAAGTGGCAGAGCTAGTTCTTTTTCTCATATGGCCAGTTGGACCATAAGAAGAAAGAGTGTCCGCTTCGACTATAGAAATCTCCTCTATCTCAAGGAGGGCAACACAGGAGCCAATTAAGTTCAGCACCATATAAAAACACATAAAAAAGGTCGCATCAGTCTCTGAGTTTATCACAAGCCTTTTCTTCCCCTAAGCCTTACTAGCATCAATATCGTCAACAGAACTTTAATAAAAATTTTCAGACTCCTTAGGCTTTAGGGAGTCAAGGCAGGCATGGGTATGATAGCAATAGTCCAAGATTAAGCAGCAGTCGTCTTGGTCAGGGGAGAGGCAATAAAGGAAAGGGCAAGGTAACTAGCCTGGCTTATGCACTCACTGGAGCTGATGAGGCTTATGCTCACACTGGCTGAGATGTTTTTAACTGTATGGTCCTTATTTTATACTCCTAGGCACATGTTTTGTTTGACACTAGTGCATCCTATTTATTCATATCCTTATTGTTTGCTCAACTGTTAGGGTAGGAATTCTCTAAATTACATTATATCTTGACATTTGGTACACCTATGGGAGGAGTAGCTAATGAGTCTAGTGTGTGTCACTCTTGTCATATTATGATTGGTGATAGAAAACTGCTTGCTGAATTGATTATGTTACTGAAGGGACAAGATGATGTGATACCTGGTATAGATTCATTGTCCAAGTATCGTGTTACTGTAGATTAGCATACAAAGAGGATGAATGTTTTTTCTAGTGATGGACACCCTATTTTCTACTAAGCTAGAATGAACCTTTTGAGGCCATGTCCTATTCTGAAAGCATGTATGTATGGAACGAAGAGATTTGAGTATTATGGGAACTTGTTTGTCCACTACAAGAAAATAGGACTAGAGCAGTAACATTTGTCGCCACTTTAAAGCCCAGTGTCACCGCTTTAGATCTAAAGCAGCGACAATGTTCCCGTTTTAAAGTTGCTGCTAAAGATTCGCTAGTATAGAGACCTAAACATATGGTCCCAATATTAGATAATTTATAGTGGTGAAAATTATCCCCACTAAAAAGTTGACAAAAATGCCATCTGACAGACTAATAGCGGCAATAATTTCAAAATTATCGCCACTATATGTTTATTTAAAGTGGGCAAAAATGTTGCCGCTTTAGAGCAAATTTTCGTTTATTAAATAATTAATTGAATTAGTAACCTAAAGCGGCGATATATAGAAATTTGTTCTGTTAATTAATTATTTTAATTATTTTCTATATATTTATTTTTTAAACAATAAAAATTAATTCAAATTTAAATAAATAACAGGTATAAGTAGTGATGATCCTGGATACTACACTTTGTTGTCTAACATAAATGCAGAAGAAGGAAACTGGGATGAGTTTGAGAAGGTGAGATCAAAGACGAAACGTATCGGCCTGAAAAAGGTTCTGGGATATAGTAAAATTGAGCTTGAAAACAGAACTTACAGATTTGAGCTGGAGATGCTCCTCATCCAGAAATGAAGGAAATCTGTAGTTTTTTAGACAACTTTCAGAGTCAGGCGCAGGGACAAGAGTGTAACATAGAATATGATGATACGTTATTTCACAGTAACATAATTTCTTAGGATAGCAATGTTGTGACAGTTTGGAGTTGATTAAATCCTAGTACATTCCAGAATCAAACAATACACACATTATTTAAGCCTTTAGAACACCATGTTCTGAAAAATTGGTCTAATCTCATTCATGACGTTACCATCCTTATAGATAGAGCCCGTAGTAGAGATTGATGTAGCACCCTTGATTACACAAGAGGCGAAGGTAGATCTTATTATGGGTTCTTTGTTCATGCCATTGTAACATTCGATACATGTGCTCAATGGGTTTGTAAAAAAGAGTATGCTAGCTAGTTAGAGTTGGTAAATTGGCTTAAGGAAGAGGATTACCTCCTGTTATGTTGCTGACCAGTCAAAAAGAAGAAGAAAAATGTCAGAGAAGGATTATCCTGAGCTATTCGGAAGTATCCCGTTACTGCAAATGACCGTTTAATTATCAGATATGTTATTGTACAAAAGAATTTAAAGTTTGTCTATAGATTTTCTTTCGTAAATATCTATTTTGCAGAGTGGCATCTCTTGCTTAGTTATGTGACACTTTTGGGATCAGGATAACAAAATTGAGATGATCACTGATCAGGGTTTGTTTAGAAGCTACAAGACTAATTCACCATGAAGACAAACTCTTAAAGCGTTGTCATTTAAGGTTTGATTAATGCATGGAGACACCTTGAATTTGCTATTCAAAATCTGCCACATAATTAGGAACGGTTAGTTCGGGACATGGGCGAACTGTGCATGGCACCACCGACATATTATGAGTTCATTCACAGGGACTTTGGGTGGTTTTTTTCTTGTTCATGGATCTATATTGTTAGGTCCGTTAATCAGGTATTGCCGAATATAATTAATTCTCAATTAATTACGTGAGGTGATAATGCGGAAATTATAAAAATAACACAAGATATTTTTACTTGGTTCAGTTATCTCCCGATAACCTACGTCCAAGGGGCCACGCCCAGAGAATAAACACTA
>JXTC01000051.1:484444-504166 GCA_002914845.1 Trema orientale
GGTTCTCCCAGCCAGACCTGTAACTTTCAGCAGAAAGGACATCCACCTGCCTTTGATACCTCTTTCTCAGTTTCTCAGCATCCGCCAGCCTGTCCCTCAACGCTGCCAACCTGAGCTCAGCCTGGCGCTGCGACAAATCACCCAAAATGTTATTAATACCGGCTAGTTCCTCGCGGCGCAATCGGGTCAACTCAACGTGAGATTTCAAAAGCTCAAAATGCCCCAAGTGCAGGTGGCTGATTACCTCATTAGAGCGGTCGAGTCTGCGTTGTAGAGAATGAGCCTCTAGCTTCACCTTCGCCTCAGCCTTCCTGGCTTCCTTAGCATCATTGAGGGCGCCGTCCCGGGCTACGACGGCGAGCCCCATCTCGGCTATTGCGCTCAGCCGCTCCTGTTCCTTCAGCGCGGCCTCAGCCCGGGCCAAACCCACAAGCTCGGCCTCAGCACGAAGGCCGAGAACCTCAGCCTCTAGAGACTTGAGCTTCCCCTCCGCATCTGCCAACTTGCCGACCAGCTCCTCACGACCGGTCCTCTCGACGCTCAGAGCATGAGCCACCGCCGTGCTGACCCGAGCCTCCTCCAGACTCCAGAACAGATCGAAGTCGGCCTTAACTGCCTTCAGGGCGACCGCGCTCTGTTCTGCTGCCACAGTCTTCGCGTCCAGCTACCTTGTCAGCTCCGTCACTTGCGACGCGTAAAACAACTGGACAGCGGCCAACTGTACAATACGGAATCAGAAGTTAGTCATCGTCAAACATACCGCACTAATGAAAATGATAGTCTGACAAACCCACACCTGTGCGAGACTGCGACTGGCGAGAGCACCCGCGTTCCCCAGGGTTAGCGGTTCTAGTTCGAGCCCGCCGGCCATGTTATCCCCCTGGGAACCGTCCGCACCCGAGGGGCGCATTTCCACCTCGCCAGAGGCGAGGACTCTGCTTTCTGCCCGCAACACTCCAGCAGCCCCTCCCGACGCTCCTGGAGTGGGGGGGGATGGGGGCAGCAGAGACAGAAACTGACGCACCAGGCGGTGCATCATCAGTAGTGGTCGGAACAGATCCTGCCGGTGCGCCAGGCAATGCGCCATCGGTAGCAGCCGGAATCGGCTCTGCATCAACCACCACCTCAGCAGCCCCGTCAGCCACTTGCGGAGCAGACCACCCGATCTGCGGCTTTGAGCCCCTGTTTTGACCAAGGCCCCTGGCAGGTCCGCTGCGGACGGACCGTCTCCTCCTTAAGACAGTCAAGGCAGCCCCGGGTACAAACAGACCCTCTGACTCATCACCACGGTCGGCACTCGAGGTGACGATTCCGCGGCCCCCAGATTCGTCATCAGAAGACACTACCAGGCGCCGCCCGGCCGAGGTCTTGGGTCCGGAACGGTGGGCGACAACCCCCTTGGCCGGAGAAGGGTCTGCTGAGGGCCCAGTACCTGAACCTGTGAACAAAAGTAAACCACGCGATTAAGGGGACGACCCAGACCCTGATGGCAGAGTTTCGTTATGATGAGATAGGCTTACCTTTGGTCCCCCTTGGGGCAGTCACCTCAGCGGCGCAGAGCCGCTCGCACTCCCTGGCCATGAGCATCAGGACTTCCTCGAGCTCCAGCCTAGTAGGAGCCACCAGGTCGTCAGACCCCGCCGACTGGTTCAAGGCCATAACCTGACGGCTGACCATCGCGATGCGGTTCTGCTCGTCCTGGCGGAACTTATTCAGGGCTGCGGCGTCAAGTTGGCTCCGTAGGTACTTGATGATCACCCAGGAGTCGAGTGGAAAGGGAAGATACAAGACTGCCCTCGGCATCAAGTTCATCATCTGAGGGCTCAGCACGGCCTGTATGTGGCGACACTCCCTGGCCGACCCAAAGATGACGATCCCTTCCAGCCCCTGCAACCGCCCCGCCGGAAGCCGCGGCTCAAACCTGCTCTCGTCCGCCGTGCCTGCGCAATACCGGGGTCAGGAAACAGGAGAAAAACTCAAGCCAAAAGAGAAGGAGGCGACCAAGGACTTACTATGCGAGAACAGCGTGGGAATAGAAAAACGCTCCCCATTCACCCAAGGAGAGCACCACGCCCCTCCGACTGCATACAATCTGGAGTGAGAGTCCCACTGCTTGTCACTCCGAGGCAGACCCCAAAAGATATGGCACCCGGGAAGCGGCTGGAGGTAGAACGTGGGGTAGGAGCTCCTCTTGGGGATGGTGGTCAGCTTGTAGGCATAGAAGACCACCTCCAAATCAACGTGGACATTGAGGAGGATAGCCAAAGCGAAAAGTCCCATGAGGATCATGATTCTGTTGGCGTTCAGCTGCATCGGGTGGATCCCCGTAAGGCTGAAGAATTGGTGAACGAGGGGGGGAAGCGGGAACCGCAACCACTCCAGGTGCTTCCTCCCCAGCACGATGGAGCCCTCGGGGGCAGAAGAGCGGAGGTACCAGTCGGCTGGTCCCTCGACCCTTTGCATAGTAACCCCGCCGGGAAAGCAGAACTGCCTCCTCAACGATGCAAGCTCGGAATCGGCAATCGGGAGGAGCATCTGATTTTGATTTGGAGCCATAGTTTCGAGCTGAGATTGGAAGATCGAGAACTCAAAAGAAGAGAACGGTCGAAAACCCTAAACCAGGGACGCTCGAAATTCCAAGAGAAAAGGAAATTCGTACTTGAGGGATTTTGGTAAAGTGAGAAACGAGCCCGGCTTAGATTTTTATAGGAGGGGAACTGGAGGGACATTGCGGAATATTAACTGCACCGAAAAACCCAATACATTTGAAATTCAAAATTTCGGAGGGATGCAATAAAGACCAGCACACGTTGCGTTGGTAACCGGCGAATCGTGGCACTCGTGGGCCACGTGTAACTCTTACATTCGCTGGCAAAGGGAGTGATTTCCCCATTTAATGGTTGCGGGCCCATCAAACAGGGAAATGGGGGCAGTTGTGGGACCCGATTTTAGAACGTGCTCCACGTGGGCAGAGAAACCATTCAAACGCCACGGGCGCCTCACGTGGGGATATTTGGGCCCTCTATCGAAGCTGGCCTGAGCAAGGCCTGCCCAAACCCAAGACAGGCCCAACTCAGCCCAACCAGACCCCCGCTCCGACAGCTGGGGGTCAGGAGCCTCAAGGGTCTGTCTTCCGCTAGAAGACCCTCGGGGGCAACGAGCAATTCCAGATCCAGACAAGGCATTTAATGTAATCCTGAGTAGGTGTGCGCATTAAATGCACTCTCCTGAGAGAACGGCGGAACTGTAGTCGCCGCACCATGTCAGGACTCATGTTGGAGCTGGTGACAGGGAGAAAACCGTACCAATCTCAGCCCGTGATTTCGGGAGATAGCTACGGCGCCGAAAAAGAAACCTCGGAATTGGATCCCAATTCCAGAGGTATGAATACCGCACACACCGTAGCAAAGAGGTAAGCAATTCTTTCCACTCCCTGCTATCCCCCTTAGAGCCGATATCTGACTTAAGTATCGGAGAGTCCTTGCAGGTACCTCCCCAGGGCTCCTTCGATCCACTCAGATATTGGACACAGTCAGAAGGAGCAGAGACACGAAGACAGTTGGGGAAAACCGTCCCAACACATAGAATTATATTCTTAGGAACCGTTATTATTTTGTCCACACAAGTCCATATATCAACCGTTAGTCCAATGCGACGAGAATTGACTCCGTGGACCTTTTTTCCTTAAACAGTAACAATGAGTTTTCTACTTTAAAAACAATTTGAAAACGTTATTCATTTCCGTATCATCTTGGAATAGAAACAAGATCCTCTGTCCAGAAATGTCTGTCCTATTCTCCGTCCAACAAATGAGAAGGTGACACGTCGGCGAACTTTTTTTGGCTCACGTGATCTTTTCACCTCCGTTTCGTAACGGGAGGAAGCTCCGTTAATGCATTAAAAAGGATTAAAAAAAAAAAGCTCAGAGCAAGTGGTGCGTACTGCTCCTCCTTTTCTCTTCTTCTACCTCTGCTTCTCAAAGACTCAATCTGGAGCTTCTTCTCCTTCTTCTTTTTCTTCTTTTCCTCATAAACAAAATTCAAATCCTAGAAATTCACTCGAATCTGAATTTCGTTTCATATTATAAACAATAAATCTTCGTATTCATCTGAATCCCTAACGACCCTGGTTTGATTTTGTGTTAAAGGAACATGAGCAGTAGAGGAGAATCTGAACTCGTTCTAATTCTGACTGGAATATTAGGGGATTTGAAACTGTTTTGGAACCATTCGATTTTTTATAGATGCCCATCAATCAAGATTGTGACTTCAGTCAGTATAACTGTTTGAGAATTGGGTGTTCTTTATTTTTGAGAAATATTGTTGATTTTTTTTTTTTTATTTGGGAATTAGGATTAGGGATAATGCATAAATTTTTATGATGCACTACAGCACTGGTATGGGCCTTGCAGGTTATTACTTAATTTCTTGTGTATTTAATGTGTATACTATCTCACTCTTGGGTCATTCTTGTTGATTCTTCTTAAAAATAAAGGAGGAGACGTTTGATGGATAAAGATTTGGAAAACAAACAAATATATGCATCTGCCAATTTTTAAAAACTCAGTATTGGAGAAAACAAAAGCCATGGCAATGAAGCACAAGTAGAAGCAGATAGAGTCATTTAGCAAAAAAAGAAGGTGGAGTCATGTGTAGTACTCGTGACTTACTCTTGATGCTTTTTTTTTGTTTTCATTTTTTATTTTTTTAATAGCATAAACTGAAGGGAACGTCTGTTAAAAAACTGGTTCACAGAGCGGACTGGGATCTGCTGTGCCAAGATCCTGTCTCAAATGCTGTCTCACCCAATCAAAATTTAACAACTCATCGTGATGAAACGCCCGTTACTTGACAGGCCTTACTCCATTAATGGACTACTCGACGCTTCCGCCAAAACTGAAGAGGCTTTATTATTAAAAAAATCACAAAGAAACAATTTAAAAACACAGATCTGGGATGGATATAGAAGACATAGGGGTTTTACCCCTTTGGATGATGGACACTGAAAAACGCAGATTTGGAATTGAGATCAAAACTGATAATACAAACGGCAATTACATATACAGGGGTTTTCATTTTGATAAGAACCACGTTGCTGTTGTTATTAACAAACCGAGAAAAGCCAATTCCAGAAGCTTTTAATCTTGCTTCTAACTCACGCGCTCTCAAGTCGGTGATTGTATTGGAGAACATATTTATATAATTTTACTATGCAGACGAAATTATTATTATATAGTTAAAATAGCAAACAAGCAGTAGCTGAAGATTACAAAGCAGAGCATATAAATATCCCCAGTTTGTAAGAGTGTAATTCCTTCTTATTTTTTCTTTGATCGAAAATTTAGTTTATTTAGGCAAAAGCCAACAAAATGAACAAAGGCTAGAGCCTAACAATCCAAAAAGGGTCAATCAAGTCAATTAGACTAATCGACATCCTTCAAAGATTACAAGGTAGAGAAACAAAAAACAAAAAAAAGAAACAGAGGAGCTCCAATAAGACTCCTGAGTTTCTTTCATTTTCTTCAAAGTTCTATAGTACCTTCTAGATGGTAAGCATAATATCAAACGGGACTCAAATACACCCATACTTTCCAAGTACAATCCATTACTATAGATTATGACCGCGGCAGCATCGACCATGTCCCATCCGAGCTTCAGAATTACAACCCCGCGAAAAAAACATGTGCAAAACCAGAGTCGGTGCTGATATCACCACTATGACTATCATCCAAAGGGTGAAAATTAATCCATTTGTCCTCCACTATCTCTCTGTTTCGTTATTATCCCAGATCTGCATTTTTTTTTTTGAGGAGACATATCTGCGTTTTCAATTTTTTAATAATAAAGCCTCTTGAGTTTTGACGGAAGTGTCGAGTAGTCCGTTAATGAAGTGAAGCCTATCAAGTAATCGGCGTTTCATTACGATGAGTTGTTAAATTTTTATTGGGTGAGATAGTATTTGGGACAGGGTCCCAGTCTTCAAAGAGCACGTGAGAGAAAAAGTATTTAAATGACATGTCAATTTTTAATTAGTTGGACAGATAATGGGACACTATTTTCGGACAGAAGATCTAGCGCTAGACCTTCTGTCGACCTCATCCTCCTTAAATAAGAGAAAACGTTAAGTTCAAATTATAGATCTTACGACTTCATCCTCCCTAAATAAGAGAAAACCTTAAGTTCAAATTACTTGTTACTTCGACCACCTCTTGGGAGTAACCGTCATGCCAATTATTTATTGCATGAGACGTGCTTTGGTATGTCATCTGATAATGCCTATATAAAGGCTGAGGCTCTCTAGGCTTCGCATGCAATCCAATATAACGATCGACGTGAAATACTAAAAATAGCATTCTTCATTCGGTCTGGCAAATTATATACTACTTGCTTAGAAAATGTAAGTGATCTCTTTCTTTTCTTTTCTTTTCATTTCTTAGTTATCGTTTTGCCACGACGTGTTTATTTTAGCACATATGTTTTCACTTGTCTCTCTTTATATAGCCGTTCATTAGATGCACACGCGTGTTGTCTATTTTTAATGGATATACATGTCTCATAAAAATAATATGTATACATATATATATAATCCGTATTATATACTATGCAGCCATTCCTACTACGCACATCATATTTGCATTCTTTTTTGTTTTTGCTGTAAATCATATTTGCATATTTATGATACATATACTCTTAATTTCACAGGATTCCTGTCGACTGCAAACCAATGATCATTGCTGATACTTCTTATGGACAAAATAATATTGCTCGGCGATCTGCTAACTACAAACCGACAATTTGGCATTCTGATTTCGTCCAATCACTCGAAAGCAAATATGTGGTAACAAGGAATTAGCTGCTTCCTTTGATTAAATTGGAATTATATACACATATGTATATGTCAATATATCGTGTGCATTTTTGAACCGTCAAATTTTTATTCGACTTTTGTATGTTTAGAGTTCAAATATTTAATCATATACTTTGCCGATGAAATATTAGCGGCTAGACCTGCCATAGCTAGAAGCTCAATGAATATGTAGTCTTCATATCATAGAGTTTGTGTGCTCATGTGCGTATGCATATATATAGTAAGTTTGTGTGCTCATGTGCGTATGTATGTATATAGTATCGTTAATTGTACTTCTTTTTGAGTATAGTTTACATTGATTATATAAATTGACGAGACAGGGAGAACAGTATACAGGAAAAATCGATAAGCTGAAGGGAGAGGTGAAAATAATGTTTGAGAAGGCAGCCGAAAGTCCTTTAGTTCAGCTGGAGCAAATCGATGCTTTGCAGAGACTTGGAATATCTTACCACTTTGAAGATGAAATAAAGAGGGTATTAATAAAGACAACACATAGTTATAATTCATGTAATGATGCATGGAAGAGGAACGACCTATATGCCACAGCTCTTGAGTTCAAACTCTTGCGACAGCATGGGTACAGGGTACCTTCAGGTACACAGTGTTTATACCAATAAACTAACAAGAACAAGGAAAGAAAAAACTATAACGTATTAGATTTATATGTACATATATGTGTAGATAGAGAATTATACAAATGTCCCTTTGTTATTTTATTAAAATTACAGTGATATTCATTACATAGTCAATGTAATTTTCAACATTCAGTTGTACTGTCTTTATGACTTTAAACAATTATTTACTTTTTTACTAGAAATAATTCGTCATTAGATGAAAATTTGATAGTCTAAAAGTAGAATTTTAGTTATATGTGACTAGTAATGGAAGGGTGTGTAATCATCTAAAAATTTATTAAGACTTGGTTTGGACCTTGATTTTAGGAGAGAAAGGGAAAAAATATAAAAAAATTAATTTTCTCTTGTTTGGATTCAAACAAAGAAAATGAGAAAAACTTTTTTAAAGAAAGTGATAGTTAAATTTGATGCAACTTTGGAGGATGTAGAATATATATAAATAGAATAAAAAAGAAAAACGTTCTACAAGAAAATTTTATAGAATTTTTGGAAAATATATTCCTCCTTATTTTTCCTTATCTTTTTCTTCACCAACTTTTTCCATAGAGAAATTCAAGTTCCATGCAAAACCTAAGTTTTTAAGTGAAAAATTCTCATTCGTGCTGCAAGTTAAATGGAATTCTTCATAGTAACCAGACCTAATATTCAATATTTTCCATTTCAGAGGTTTTCAATGTTTTCAAGGATGAAAATGGGGGATTCAAGGCATGCCTGCGTGAGGATGTTAAAGGAATACTATCTTTATATGAAGCTTCATTTCATTTGTTTAAGGGTGAAACTATATTAGAGGAAGCAAGAGATTTCACAACCAAACACCTCGAAGAATACATGAGAGTCAATAAAGATCAAAGTGCTGATGATCTCGTTATATTGGTGGACCATGCCTTGGAGCTTCCACTGCATTGGAGAATGTTAAGGTTGGAGGCCAGGTGGTTCATTGATGTATACGGCAGGAAACATGACACGAATCCCACTGTTCTAGAGCTTGCTAAACTTGATTTCAACGTGGTGCAATCAGTATACCTAGAAGATTTGAAACATGCTTCGAGGTTAGAACTTGAGAAAAATCATTTGATGATCCATATCAAATGGTGGCCATTAATTTTAATTACCACTGACAGGTAGTGTCGTATATGGGTGTTCGGAAAGTCTTTAAATATTGATAACTTTGAAATTATTTAGCTGATTATTAGGCAAGTATAATATTAAAAACAATGACCATCATCTTAAAAAGAAGAACATATCGCTAATATTAATGTAGGTTTACTTTTCATGCTGAGCGAACCTACACAATAATTTATTCTAATAAACTTTTCGTAGAGATATTATATATATATATATATGGCTAATATAGATGGGCCGATGATGTTTCATTAGAGATTTTTATTTTTCTCCATAGATGGATACTTTAATTTGGGTCATTGGATTTTCATCTAATAGTTATTATAATATTAGTAATTTTACAAAAAAAATGTAATTAATACCTATATAAATATAGAAAATTATTTATAAGGAAAAAAAAAAATTATTAGTGACCTATGAGTTGGACAGTTTTTTTTTTCAATCCATTTTCCATTGTTTTTTATTTTTTTCATTCCCATTCCATTCATTTTTGTTTTTATTCCCATTCCATGTATTTTTATTCTCATTCTTTATTATATACAATTTATTTCTCTTTCTTTTTAAAATTTTATTCCTACATTTATTCTCTTCCCCCCCCCCCAAAATTAAATAATTTAACTAATTTTTTTAATTTATAAATAACTAATTATGTAGCAACAAAATTCTTGTATCCTATATATCTTTTTTTTTTGTGACTTCACATATAATGATAATAACAACAATAAAAATAATAATAAATAAATAAATAAAAAACAATACATTGATTTCTCTCTAACTGTGTATATATTCTTTAAAAAAAAAAAAAACTAACCATGTATACACTCTAAAAAAAAAAAGAAAACAATCTACTTAAACAATTGACAAGAGACCAAGCCCTTAATTTCTTCTAAAAGTACACAATATTCGTGTATATTCCTGTTTTTAAAAAAAAATAAAAAAATTGTGTATTTGTTCAAAACAAACAACTCGTGTATATCCTTGGAAAAAAAAACAACCTGAGGGTTCAAAACAAACAACTCGTGCATATCCTTGAAGAAAAAAATAACAACCTAGGGGTTCAAAATAAATAACTCGTGCATATCCTTGGGGGAAAAAAAAAAAGCCAACAACTACAATAACAACAACAATAACAATCTAAATACTAATCGTGTATATTTAAAAAAAAAATTATGAGAACTTTTTCAACAAAAAGAAAAAAAAAATAACCATATATATCAATCTATTAAATAATAATAATTTTGATAAAAACTTTTCCTTCAAAAAAATCATTTCAAATTGTTTTCCTTAAAAAGTTTTATTCCTACCTCAATAGAAAGATGATTCTCTAAAAAATTGGAATGAAATGGTTGTAAAAATTAGAATGGGATAGTTGTAGGTCAAAATAACTTGCAAAGCAAGTTTTTGTCAACTTGATCAGAGTACCCATTCATGGAGCAAAAACAAAAAACTTTATTGAAACATGACGCTATATATGTATATATATATGCAAAATGGATATATAGCATTAGTCATTTCTTTTTACTTTATTACACAACTGAACTAGAATCTAGCATTAAAACCCGAATATATTATATGGAATCTAGCATTAAAAGCCCGAATTTATTATACGTCAAATAATATTGTATTTCATTTTAGAATTTGAATTGTATATGACTTTTACCTAATGGTTCTATATCGATTCTATTCTTATACATAAAGGTGGTGGAGTGCTACTAGACTTGGAGAAAAGTTGCCCTTTGCCAGAGATAGATTAGTGGAAATTTTCTTATGGGCGGTGGCATTGAAATTTGAGCCGGAGTCGGGATATTGTAGAAGAATTCTTACAAGGGTGGCAATATTAATAACAGTTATTGACGATATATATGACGTGTACGGTACGTTAGATGAACTCGAGCTCTTTGAAGATGCCTTGAAGAGGTAATTTTCCTTAATTTTATGATAATTTCTTTTGTTCGACTTACCGAACTAATATATGCCTAATTAGTCGTACTAATCAATTGCTCTTTCATTTTTCTTGATAAATTAATATTTAATATATTTTTTTTCCCCTTTTTCGTTCTCTTATGCAAGATTCTCCTTATTTTTCTTTTTTTTTTTCTCATGTGTTTTAGGTGGGACATAACTGACCTGGATCGGCTACCACATTACATGAAAATATGTTTTATTGCTACTTTTAATGTAGTAAATGAGATAGCATTCGACGTGTTAAAAGAACACGGGGTTCTCATCATCAAATACCTAAAGAAAATGGTACGAAATTATTGTTTTTCCGAACTTTATTGTCATTTTTTTCTTTGTAACTACTTTATTCTTTGTTCTTGCATTGTCTAATCACATGTTACATTGAAAATATCCATAGTGGACAGATATATGTAAGTGTTATATGGTGGAAGCAAAGTGGTATTATGGTGGATACACACCAACCTTGCAAGAATATATGGACAATGGATGGATCTCAATTACAGCTCCATTAAATCTAGTGCATCTTTATTGCTTAATGACAAATCCAATAACTGAAGAGGCAATGGAGTGCTTAGTAGAATATCCTAGCATAATACGTCAGTCAGGAATCCTTGTTCGACTTGTGGATGATTTAGGAACATCATCGGTAAGTAAACTATCATACCCTTTTCTTTCAAGAACAAAGAGAAGAAGGGGAAAAAAAAAAAAAGAAGAAGAAGAAGAAGAGAGAGAGAGAGAGAAAGCGGAAGGTGTATTGCTTATAATCTATTCTAAGATTTCAGTTGGACCTGTGAGTTTGATTAATAAGAACTACTTACAAATATTTTCCTACTACTTTTAGATAAATATTTATTGCATTTCTAACTATTTTTCTCATTATATTCCTTTATTTTAGTATGAACTAAAGAGAGGTGACAATCCTAAATCAATTCAATGTTACATGCGCGAAAGCGGTGTTTCTGAAAATGATGCTCGTCGACACATAAAGTCTCTAATCAGTGAAACGTGGAAGCAAATGAATGAAGATCGATTTGCAAAGTCTCCATTTTGTCAAGCATTTATTGAAACTGCCATAAATTCTGTTAGGATGTCAATGATGATATACCAACATGGTGACGGGTTTGGTGCTGATCAGGTGCAGTACACAAAAGACCAAATCCTCTCCTTGTTTTTCAATCCGATTCCCCTGCCAGAACATGAAAATCAAGACCATTGATGATCAACTTTACCTTGCACATGGAAATTAGAATGATCGATCGTGGGGCAATATGGTATTGTTGCATATTCAAGGAAAGCGTTTTGGTATAGAATTATGAGGAGGAAATATTAGTTTAAATAGTTTTTGTATTCATATGCTTTTGCAATTTTCTTGTGGTGCAATAATTAGCATTTTACTATGCTATCGATTTAGCTAGTGTACTCCCTGTTCCTGGCTAGATTTTCTCCTAATAGATTTTTCCTTGTTAGGTTTTAATAAGGCATATAACTCGATACTGCTTTATTTTCCGTTTTTCGGTTGTTTTCTCCTACGTAGTATGTAATTGCATCTTTTTTTCTCCTTCTCCTAATAAAATCTTAAGGCTTGAACTCGTTGACCATATGAAGAATAGTCTTTTGGGTACGAACTTAGTTTGAATGTTTGACGCACAAAAGAAAAAGGTTATATTTGGTAGATATTTACAAGATAAACATTTGAAAGTACTAAAAGAACTTTGAGAACCAAAAAAAATTTACTTCCTACAAAAAAAAAAAAAAAATGCAGCAAAAAGATTATTGGCATCCAACAAAAACAATTAGACCAGTATCATAAAAAGACCTGGAAAAAAACTTCTACATAATAAAATGAAAAGAAAAAGGGCGCCACAATTATGTAGAAATAATTAGACCAATATCATATATAGGATGCAACTAATTACTGTGAGTCTTTTTTCACTCTAAGTTTTTTTGTTTTTATTGAATATCCCAATAGGAAGAGAAGCATCCGTATGGGACTCAAGTATCCCAACTGTCACAACCCAGACTCCAGGCCAGTTAACTGGTTCAAATAAATGAAGTCTTCTCCCAAGTGTAGGAGTGTCAAAGTAATAAATTACTCAGCCGAGGTTGATTCACAGGAAGGTTAGTGAACAATACAAAACCATAAACTATATATAACAATAATTAAAAGGATGAGAGAGAATATGTTGTAGAATGTTTGTAACAAAACAAAGAGATAAAATGATGAAATATCAAAAGTTGCAAAATTAAACGATTGCAAAGGTTAGGGAATCCTCTCTTAGTACATCAAATAGATATAATTTAAACTCATTTATTACTCAATTAGAATCCACACACAACGAAGGTTCCAATAAGAAGATTTAGCATTAAAGATTCTTTAAGTTACATATGTGATTACATTAGTTTCCTTAATTACCTTCTTTGGATAACGCCAATACTTATAAATATGGTCAAGTACTCATAGTGGTACCTTATGTCTATAACAAATCAAGATTCCATCCTAGCACAGCCGGTTAACCAAACATACAGCCCAAATAGAATCAAGTATTTGTTGTGCCAAAGGTTATATACAATGAATTAAGACACACTACTTACAAGGAGGGTATTAGATTAATTAATAAAGTAAAGACAGCACATATATTACAATAATGATTAAAGAATGTAAACAATTAATTCTATGTAGAGTTTTAGATTATACTTATTCTTCCCTCAAGAGATTCACCCTTTCACCTTAGCAAGATAGAAATTAACTAGACATGATAATGAAGAAAAATAAAGATGAACATGATATAAACATAAAAGTGAATAGAAATATTTTACTACTTTACATGCAAAATGACATTATAACAATATAGAAAATAAGAGATAAAACAAGAGAATGAACTTGATATCTGAAAACAAAATGCCCATTAAGCGTAGCTTAATCACCTATTTATAGAAAAACTTGGAGATACAAAGTCAACATTTGTAGGCTAAGGATAAGTGCAAGTTGGCAACTTGTTGTGGCAGATTCAGTCCCTCCCAAAGATGTATCTGAAACTCCATGAATTTAGACAAAAATTGTCTTGATCAAAGAAGAGAACCTGAAGCTTTATCTCTTAGAAGTCGTATGCCACCAGAATTACATCAATTGGATATGTATTTCTTGACTTAAAGTAAAAATGGTGAAGATAGGTTCTGCTGAGTCAAAATTAGTTATTGATCTTATCATCTGGAAAGATCTGATATTTTCACCCAGATTTCAGCTTCTTTTGAATTTTCTCAAAGCACAAATCATCTAGATCTTTTTGTGTATGTATCTATAGCATCAAGAATCACTCCATTTGAAATTATATTGAGGCCTAGAATGGGCCAAACATTGAAGAGTGTCGGGCTGAACGTGAATGCGGTCTAATTTGTAATTTTGTCTACTTGAGATCCATTATGAAATAATCTGAGCTGACCTTGCAAATTGGGCTTAGTAAGGAATTGAGTTGTAGAATCCATGAGTTCAAGAATTGGATCAAGATCCCATGCAGTTTAGAATCTGTGCCCAATTTACGAGACCTGGGCATAAACTAACATTCAGTACAAATTAGGGGTAACTATTGCTTTTATACCTATGTCTACAAAAGTTCTTTAAATTAGGGAATTTAATGAAATTCTAAGTGTATAATGATGATATAATCTCATTATAAATATACACAATTAAATGTTCATCAAACTCCCCAACCAGCTTCTTACTAGTCCCTAGTAATTAAACTGCTATCACTTAGAAATGACTAACAAAATCTCCTTCCAAATTGATCACCACTTTTTCTCTTTTTGATTTATCCAATTAAAACAAACTCTCAATTTTTATTGAATCATATATTCTGAAGTCAAAATATTAATAAACCTTTCTTTTTGTGCTCATGCCACTCATAATCATGGGGCTTGATTGACAAATTATAAAATAAGTTCTAATATTACACCGAGGCTAGCTTCTTTCAGTATGGGGCAATTTTTTTTTTTTTTTTGAATTATGAGCAATACATCCTTAACCCATGTAACGAGCTTTAGGCTAATGACTCCCAGACCAGTTGGCCTATCTATCGGCAAGCAAAAGAGTGACAGAAGTCTATTTTAATTCACCTAGATTGAGTCTTTGATAAATTGAATATGAAAGTAAATTTATACTAGCTCCAAGATCAAGTAAGGCTTATTCAATTTTTTGTTCACCAATAACACACGAAATTGTATGACAACCAGGGTCTTTATATTTTAAACTATTATTATTTTGATGAATTGCACTTACTTGTTCTGCTAAAAAGGCTTTCTTTTTCACATTCAGTTTTCTTTCTACTATGCATAAGTCCTTTAAGAATTTAGCATAAGAGGGTACTTGTTTAATAGCATCCAATAAGGGAATATTGATCTTTACCTATTTGAAGATTTCAAAAATTTCAAAATTGTGATTCATATTCCTTGAATTGTCTGAAGTGTGAGGAAATGGGAGAGTTGGTGAAGATTCAATCTTTTCTTCACTAGATGTATGTTTAACTTCTTCCTTACTCTTTGAGTTTGATCTATCATCATTCTCACAAGGTTCAAGAATAGGTTTTTCAACAACCTTACAGTTAAGAAGAGTCATGACCGATTTGACTTGATCCATAGGTTGGCTTCCAGAGCTTCCTACATGTGAAATAAATTGTCCCTTGGGATTTTGTTGTTTTGTTGTGGTTGAGAGGGAAACTTACCTTTCTCTTGAATTTGGAGAGCAGATGCAAATTTTGCAAAAGTATCTCAAATGTGCCATAGTTTGGCATTTTGAGTGTTGATAGACTCTTTCTTTACAATGAATGAATGTAATGTTTCTTTAATATTCCTCCTAGGAGGAGGAATATATGGTGCATAACCTTGAGAATTTTGAAAATTTTGTTGTGCATGAAATTGTGGTTGTGAAGATTGTGCATTATTATTATTCTTCTAACTAAAATTTGGGTGATTTCTCTAAATAGGATTATAAGTCTGTGAATATGGATTAGGATTTGGTCTTTTGAATGTGTTTAAGACATTAGCTTGTTCATGAAGACATTCCTTAAAAGAGGGCAACGTTGGACAATCACTAGTTGAATGATCATTGGTTTCACAAATATAACACACAATTTTTGAACAGATTTTCCTTGACCACTCTTTTTAATTTCAAGAGCCTCGACTTTTCTGGCTAAGAATGCTAATTTGGCTTGTAACACATGATCTTCCCTAAAGTTATACATGCCTCCACTAGATGGAGAGGGCTGAGTTTTTTAAGATGCCTTACAAGTTTCCACTGTGTCCCAATTTTGTGCATTTTTAGCTTGTAAGTCTAAGTATTCTATTGCCTTATTAGGGTCTTTATTTTCAAAAGTATCATTACACATCATTTCAACTATTTGCCTATCGCTAGGTGATAATCCCTCATAAAAATGTGAAACTATCCTCCACATTTCAAAACCATGGTGAGGACAAGTATTAAGTAATTCTTTATATCTATCCCAACACTAGTAAAAGGTTTCTCCTCCTTTTTGAATAAAAGTGGTGATTTGTCTTTTGAAAGAATTTGTTCGGTGAGGAGGGAAATTTTTTTTCAAAAATTGTTGTTGCATTTCATCCCAAGAATTAATGGATCCCGACCTAAGATTTTATAGCCATGTTATAGCTTTATCTTTTAATGAAAAAGGGAAAAGCTTCAGTCTAATGGTGTTCATGCTACAATTTTGATCATTATAAGTATTACACACCTTTTCAAATTCCCTTGAATGCAAATATGGATTTTCTGAATCTAAACCATGATAATTTGGTAAAAGTTGAATGATGCCAAGCTTAAAATTAAAATGAGATTAATTGGGAGGAAAAACTAAACGTGAGGGTACACCTACTCTTATGGGATTCATGTGGTCTCGTAGTGTCCCAGGTTTATCTTGGTCATTATGTACAGAATGATTATCTCTTTAGTCAATTTGATTTTCGGCTATGTTTTTAAGTGAAAATGAATTCTTCCTAACAAGTTTACCACTTGATGTACGTGACCAAACTTTCATGCAAATGCAGAACAAGAGAGTTTTTTATTTTTATTTTTTTTTAAAAGAAACAAGATAGAAGATGAAGAAGAAAAAAAAACCGAAATGAAATGAAAATAAATTATGGTTTATAGTCAAGTACTCATAGTGGCACCTTATGTTTACAACAAATCAAGATTCTATGTAAAGTTTTAGATTATACTTATTCTTTCCTCAAGAGATTCACCCTTTCACCTTAGTAAGATAGAAATAAACTAGACATGATAATGAAGAAAAACAAAGATGAACATAATATAAACATAAAAGTGAATAGAAATATTTTACTACTTTACATGCAAAATGACATTACAACAATATAGAAAATAAGAGAGAAAACAAGAGAATGAACTTGATATCTGAAAACAAGATGCCCATTAAGCCTAGCTTAAGCATCTATTTATAGGAAAACTTGGAGATACAAAGTCAACATTTGTAGGCTAAGGATAAGTGCAAGTTGGCAACTTGTTGTGGCAGATTCAGTCTTCCTAAAGATATATCTGAAACTCCATGAATTTGGACGAAAAATGTCTTGATCAAAGAAGAGAACCTGAAGCCTTATCTCTTAGGAGTCATATGTCACCAGAATTGCATCAATTGGATATGTATTTCTTGACCTAAAGCAAAAATGGTGAAGATAGATTCTGCTGAGTCAAAATTAGTTGTTGATCTTATCATCTAGAAAGATCTGATATTTTCACCTAGATTTCGGCTTCTTTTGAATTTTCGCAAAGAACAAATAATCTTGATCTTTTTGTGTATGTATCCATAGCATCAAGAATCACTCCATTTGAAATTGTATTGAGGTCCAGAATGGGCCAAACATTGAAGAATGTTGGGCTGAACGTGAATGTAGTCTAGTTTGCAATTTTGTCCACTTGAGATCCATTATGAAATAATATGAGCTGATCTTGCAAATTAGGTTTAGTGAGGAATTAAGTTGTTAAATCCATGAGTTCAAGAACTGGATCAAGATCCCATGTATTTTGGAATCTGTGCCCATTTTACGAAATCTGTGCAGAAACGAACATTCAGCACAAATTAGGGGTTAATATTACTTTTATGTCTATGTTTACAAAAGTGCTTTAAATTAGAGAATTTAATGACACTCTAAGTATATAATAATAATATAATCTCATAATAACTATACACAATTAGATGTTCATTACCAATGGTAGAGAAGGAATTTCACAAGTGGAAATTCATAGTTTATTTTAGAAAATTTTAGTGTAACACCCCCTAGCTATGCTACGTACAAATACGCTCACCTATACATAGGAAAGCTAAACAGTGTCCATTTACCTTTATTAACCCTAGAAAAACGGAAAGTAGAGGATAAATTTAAACTTTTCTAATTGTGTACACAAGTTCCTGGGGCATTGGGTTAGTAAAGGGCAGATTAGAATGGATGAGAAGAAAATCAAGGCCATTATTGATTGGCCTGCCCCAAAGAAGGTCACGGACCTAAGGTCTTTTCTGGGCTTGGCCAACTATTATAGAAAGTTCATCAAAGGCTACTCCAAAAAAGTTAGTCCTTTGACGGATTTGCTCAAGAAAGATCACAAGTGGGGGTGGACAGATGAGTGCCAGGAAGCATTTGAAAAGCTCAAGGTTGCTGTTTCATCAGAACCTATCTTAAAGCTGCCTGATTTTGAAAAACCATTCGAAATCCAAACAGATGCATCAGACAAGGCCATTGGTAGGGTACTTGTACAAGATGGTCATCCTCTCGCCTTCGAAAGCAGAGAATTGAAGGATGCTGAGCAGAGGTACTCGGTGTATGAGAAGGAGATGACTGCGGTGGGGCATTGCCTTGACGCTTGGAGACACTACTTGCTGGGGACAAAGTTTACGGTGTACACTGATAATGTGGCTAACACCTACTTCAAAACCCAGAAGAAGCTGACTCCAAAACAAGCTCGCTGGCAAGAATTCCTTGTTGAATTTGATTTTGTGTGGATCCACAAGTCTGGAACACAAAATCAAGTGGCTGATGCTCTAAGTAGAAAAGACATCCAGTCATATATGGCAGCGTTGTCTTCGGTGAAGTCAACTTTTCTCGATCGGGTGAGGTAGCAGTCCTTGCTCGATTCCACTTATTTAAAGCTTAAACAGCAAGTGGCTGAAGGCATAGTACGATGGTATTGGGTTGATGATGACTTGCTGTATGCCAAGGGCAGCAAGTTGTATGTGCCAAGCGGAGGTGGGCTGAGACGAGAATTGCTGCGAGAGACACATGATCCATAATGGGCTGGTCACCCAGGGGTAGAAAGAATGATGGCTTTGCTGGGAAAATCATATTGCTGGCCAAAAATGGAGGACGAGGTGGAGTCCTATGTGAAAACCTGTTTGGTTTGCCAGCAAGACAAGATAGAGAGGAAGAAAGAGGCAGGGTAACTACAACCACTGCCTATTCCTGAGAAACCATGGCAGTCAATCTCTATGGATTTTATTATGGGATGTCCAGAGGTGAAGGGCATGAGATCAATCCTGGTAGTGGTTGATCGATTTTCCAAATATGGGATTTTCATTCCTGCACCATATGCATGTCCGGCTGATGTTGCTGCGGAGCTAATCATAAAAAATGTGGTGAAATACTTCGGCTTACCTGAGGACATCGTGAGTGACAGAGACTCTCGGTTCACTGGCAAATTCTAGACTAATTTGTTCAACATATTGGGGTTAGATTTGAAGTTTTCTACTGCAAATCACTCGCAAACAGACGGTCAGATCGAGACAATGAATCAGTTGTTGGAGGAGTACCTACGGCACTATGTCACTGCGAGCCAGCGGAATTGGGAGGAGTTACTTGATGTGGCCCAATTCTGTTACAACATTCATCAGTCCTTAACAACGGGAATGAGTCCTAACGAGATTGTCTTTGGGAGACAGCCCTTGACTCCACGCGAAATAGCCAAGCAAAAGTCCCAAGGGTCCTGTCCTAAGGCATACAGATTTGCAAGGGACAGAACCGAGCTCCTTGAACAAGCACGGGATAGCCTAGCCAAAGCATCTAAGAGGATGAAGAAATATGCTGACAAGCATAGAAGGGAGCTTGAATTCAATGTGGGAGATAGAGTATT
>JXTC01000051.1:504383-523786 GCA_002914845.1 Trema orientale
TTGTGGGGGTGGTTTGTTAGCCCCTTAATGGGTGATTCGGACTGTGTCATGGTGAAGAGTTGAACCATGACATGAGTCCAAGGTGGAGGATGCACGCGGTGCACACCACAAAGTGAAAAAGACCAAGTCATGCTTGGGTGGGCATGACCTTGGCAAGATGATCAGGTACTCGAGTGTACCTTGTCAGCTTGAGATGGCTCGAAGAGTTGTTTGGTTGCTCAAAGGTTGGTGATGCATGGTGGCAATATTGCCTGGTGACGGGCGCACCAGGCAGGTCGTGCGTGCTGTATGCGCGCGCATGGCAACCAGCGCATGCAGAGGCGTGCGCCCGATAACCTGCGCGCGCTAAGTGTGCGCGCACAACAACCCGTGCGTGCTGTATGCTCGCTTAGGTGAGCTGGCTGACGAATACGTCGTGCAATGGCGCGAAGTAATCAGAAGACGCGCGCACGATGGGCAGCGCGTGCGCACGTGGGCTAAGGCGTGCGACGCAGTTACACAGCCAAGCACATTTGACATGTGCACGCCCAATGATCAGGCCGAGCGGTTGAAGATGGTTACGACTAGTTAGTTATCCATGCACATTTGACATGTGTGCGTGATGATGAGACTGAGCAGTTATGGGCGGTTACCAGCAAGTGGCTAGTCAGCACATTTGACATGTGCGTGTTGCTGGAACTAACCAAGCAGTTACCAGGCGGTTATTGTCTGTGGCCCTTGTGCTGCACGTGGGAAACATTATCCAGGCAGCAGGCGGTTGAGAAGGAACCGCCCAGCAGAGGTGCTGGCGCACGCTGGCTTGTCCAGCACGCCTTAGGCAGTTGTAAGGCAGAGTCACCAAAGAGTGTGGTGTCCTGCCATACATGCTTATAAATACGTACGTTGAGTGGCAGAGTCACCAAGGAGTGTGGTGCCCTGCACATAGCCTTGTATTCCTTTTATGTGAATTAATAAAGGGTTGGGAAGAGTTCCCATATGTTGTCTTGTGTGTCCATACTTTTCAATACGTGCATAGTTCGGGAGTGTGTGAGGAAAACACTACGATTGTGGATGGCAAATAGTGAGACCCGTTTGTGTGAGTGTGCTTGAGTGTTGTTGGCTGACTAAGAAGTGGTTCTTAGTGCCATCATGGGAAAAATTCTTAGTGAGGAATTAACCCCGTGACAACTTGTATCAGAGCCGGCTTTGACGATGGCTGGTGGTGTTATTGAAATCAGGGAACGGGTTGCACGGCTTGAGGAAATTGTTGGCACTCCTCAAGGGGGCGATACAACGAGTTTGGTGGTTTAGACCGTGGTGCTCTTTGAACAACTATTGTTGCTGCAAAACACGATGTTGGACTTGAGAAAGGATCTATAGAATCAACTCTTCACTTCGGTGGAGAATGCAAGATCCATGACGGGCTCGGTTGGCGAAAGGATTAAAACTCTTGAGGAAGAGTTAGTGCTGGTGAAGAGGGCTTTGAGTAACCCTCCCCCTTGCCAAGGGGATGGTGCTATTGGTCCTTCGAAAATCAAGGTTCCTGAACCAAAACCTTTCAATGGTTCCCAAAATTCCAAGGAGTTGGAAAACTTCCTTTGGGATGTGGAGCAGTACTTCAAAGTTGCTCACATTCCTGAGGGGGAGCATGTCACAATAACAAGCATGTACCTGACTGGGGATGCGAAACTATGGTGGAGAACTCGGATGGAGGATGATGCTAATACCGGTAGACCCAAGATCGAGACTTGGGAGTCACTGAAAAAGGAGTTGAAAGATCAATTCTTGCCTTGCAACACGATGTGGGTTGTAAGGGAGTCCTTCAACAGATTAAAGCACACGGGTTCTGTGCATGACTATGTCAAAGAATTCAGTTCTTTATTGTTGGATATAAAGAACATGTCCGAAGAAGACAAGATGTTTAACTTCTTGTTAGGACTTCAGCCTTGGGCGCAGGCTGAGATGATGAGGCAGGCCGTTCAGGACCTTCCTACGGCCATAGCTGCTGCTAAAAAATTGGTAGACTACAAATACGTTCCCTCTAGTTCGAATGTGGAGAACAAGAAGGGAAAAGACGGCAAGAAAAACAAATCCTCTTCTTTGAAGGATGGCAAGAAATCTGAGAAGAAGAAGGACTGGGGAAACAACAACAACAAGAAGGGTGCAGCGAATGCATCCACCGATAAAGGCAAGACTAGGGGCTGTTACATCTGTAATGGTCCACACATGCTGCGAGATTGTCCAAAGAGGGAGAAATTGAGTGCACTAATCACCCAAGATGGTGACCAGGATCATGACTCGAAGGAAGGGACTTCGCGCATGAACCCCTTGCAGTTGCTCAATGCCATCACAACGGAGAATCAGACTCACTTCAAGGGTCTCATGTACGTGACGACTTGGGTGAACCACAGGGAGGTGATGGCCATGATAGACACGGGTGCCACAAACAATTTTGTATCACGGCGTGTAGCTGATCGATTGGGGTTAGTTGTTAAGAAGAATTCGACCAGTCTAAAAACGGTGAATTCAGATGCTATGCCTGTCTATGGCTCAGCAGTGAGCAATATGAAAGTTGGCACTTGGCAGACGGAGTGCAACTTCATGGTGGTGCCTCTTGATGATTTTAATTTGATACTTGGCATTGAGTTCTTAGGGTTGGCCAAAGCATTTGTAGCGCCACACCTTAAGGGAATTCTGATTGGTGATGAAAGGAACCCTTGTTTTGTGCATGCGGTTTCCAAAGGTCCAGATGTTGGAAGATCAAAAGAGATTGAATTACAATCTGCCAAGCAATTCAAAGCGGGCGTGAAGAGGGGTAAGCAAGCGTATGTTGCTGCGTTAATTGAGATAAAACCAGAACACTTCAAGGAAGTGCCTGATCGTGTAGCAGATTTGCTGGAAGAATTTGCTGACACTATGCCACCCGAGTTGCCCAAAGAACTCCCACCAAGAAGGGCGATTGATCACAAGATCAAGTTGGAACCAGGGACCAGGCCTCCAGCAAAGGCTCCCTACAGAATGGCTCCATCAGAATTGATGGAACTACGGAAATAATTGGATGAGTTGCTGAATGCGGGATTAATTCAACCATCCAAGCCCCTTACGGTTCACCAGTACTGTTCCAAAGGAAGCAAGACGGGTCCATGCGGATGTGTGTAGACTATCGGGCCCTGAACAAGGTGACTATGAAGAACAAATACCCGGTACCAAATGTGGCCGATTTGTTCGATAGACTATCAAAGGCTTCTTATTTCACGAAGCTGGACCTTCAGTCTGGTTATTGGCAAGTAAGGATTGCAGCAGGAGACGAAGCAAAAACAGCTTGTGTGACAAGGTATGGGTCATATGAGTTCTTGGTTATGCCTTTCAGCTTGACCAACGCTCCTGCAACTTTCTACAATTTAATGAATGATGTGCTGTACGAGTTCCTTGATCAGTTTGTGGTTGTTTATTTGGATGACATTGTTATCTATAGTGAGTCATTGGATGATCACTTATGTCATTTGAGGGCAGTGTTCTCTAAATTGAGAGAATACAAGTTATATGTGAAAAAAGAGAAATGCGAGTTTCGTCGCCAGGAAGTCAAGTTCCTGAGGCATTGGGTTAGTAAAGGGCAGATTAGAATGGATGAGAAGAAAATCAGGGCCATTATTGATTGGCCTGCCCCATAGAAGGTCGCGGACCTAAGGTCCTTTCTGGGCTTGGCTAACTATTATAGAAAGTTCATTAAAGGCTACTCCAAAAAAGTTAGTCCTTTGACGGATTTGCTCAAGAAAGATCATAAGTGGGGGTGGACAGATGAGTGCCAGGAAGCATTTGAAAAGCTCAAGGTTGTTGTTTCATCAGAACCTATCTTAAAGCTGCCTGATTTTAAAAAACCATTCGAAATCCAAACAGATGCATCAGACAAGGCCATTGGTGGGGTACTTGTACAAGATGGTCATCCTCTCGCCTTCGAAAGCAAAAAATTGAAGGATACTGAGCAGAGGTACTCGGTGCATGAGAAGGAGATGACTGCGGTGGTGCATTGCCTTGATGCTTGGAGGCACTACTTGCTGGGGACAAAGTTTATAGTATACACTGATAATGTGGCTAACACCTACTTCAAAACCCAGAAGAAGCTGACTCCAAAACAAGCTCGCTGGCAAGAATTCCTTGCTGAATTTGATTTTGTGTGGATCCACAAGCCCGGAACATAAAATTAAGTGGCTGATGCTCTGAGTAGAAAAGACATCCAGTCATATGTGGCAGCATTGTCTTCGGTGAAGTCAATTTTTCTCGATCGGGTGAGGGCGCAGTCCTTGCTCGATTCCACTTATTTAAAGCTTAAACAGCAGGTGGCTGAAGGAATAGTACGACGGTATTGGGTTGATGATGACTTGCTGTATGCCAAGGGCAGCAGGTTGTATATGCCAAGCGGAGGTGGGCTGAGACGAGAATTACTGCGACAGATACATGATCCAAAATGGGCTGGTCACCCAGGGGTAGAAAGAATGATGGCTTTGCTGGGAAAATCTTATTGCTGGCAAAAAATGGAGGACGAGGTGGAGTCCTATGTGAAAACCTGTTTGGTTTGCCAGCAAGACAAGATAGAGAGGAAGAAAGAGGCGGGGTTACTGCAACCACTGCCTATTCCTGAGAAACCATGGCAGTCAATCTCCATGGATTTTATTGTGGGGTTTCCAGAGGTGAAGGGCATGAGATCAATCTTGGTAGTGGTTGATCGATTTTCCAAATATGGGATTTTCATTACTGCACCACATACATGTCCGGCTGATGTTGCTGCGGAGCTAATCATAAAAAATATGGTGAAATACTTCGGCTTACTTGAGGACATCGTGAGTGACAGAGACTCTCGGTTCACTGGCAGATTCTGGACTACTTTGTTCAACATGTTGGGGTCAGATTTGAAGTTTTCTACTGCAAATCACCCACAAATAGACGGTCAGACCGAGACAATGAATCAGTTGTTGGAGGAGTACCTACGACACTATGTCACTGTGAGCCAGCGGAATTGGGAGGAGTTACTTGATGTGACCTAATTCTGTTACAACATTCATCAGTCCTCAACAATGGGAATAAGTCCTAGCGAGATTGTCTTTGGGAAATAGCCCTTGACTCCACACGAAATAGCCAAGCAAAAGTCCCAAGGGTCCTGTCCCGCGGCATACAGATTTGTAAGGGACAGAACCGAGCTCCTTGAACAAGCACGGGATAGCCTAGCCAAAGCATCCAAGAGGATGAAGAAATATGCTGACAAGCATAGAAGGGAGCTGGAATTCAATATAGGAGACAAAGTATTACTAAAACTAACTCCTCAAATTTGGAAGAAGGTGACTGATAAGCAGTACCACAAGGGGTTAGTACAAAAGTATGATGGCCCATTCGAGATTGTGAAGAAGGTGGGCAATGTTGCTTATCGATTGCAGTTACCTGAGCGTTTCAAGATACACCCAACATTCCATGTGAGTTTCTTGAAACAGTACCATGAGGATTCGACTGAGGGGCGAGTCATGGCGAGGAGAGCTGCAATAAAAATAATTGCACAAATGTCACTTTTTGTTATGAAATGCCACAACAAACTTTAAAATGCTCACCGGATCTTCTTGGCCAGCAGAGAGCTTAGGCTTCAATTTGGTGGTGGTGGTGGGTGGCGGTTAACAGCAGCGAAATGGCGAGAAACCGCCGCAAAACATCGCGGCTCGCGTGTGCAATGGTGCGACTTTGCACGTAGTTTTCGGCAGCTGGGCGGCACGACGAGCTCAGGTGGCTGGTGGTGAGGGTGCATCTAGTCGTGGGAGAGTTACGCCAATTAGAGTTAGGCAGTGGGTTGTTGGGCTATTTCTAACATACAAAACACTACAAGTATATGGGTCATAACAAGTAATATAGAGTAAGAGAGTGTCGAATCCCACGAGGATTACTTGATTTATAATTGCTAACTACTAACCGAAATTAGCTTCTAATTTATCCAAACAACAATAATTGGTTGGTTTGTGCAAGAAAAAAAAAGTAAATGCAAGAATGAGAACGAATGAGATGGTGAATGACATTAGAAAGGAGCGCAATACTATTGACTGGCACAAGTGACTCGGACACATGCCATGTTCAGAAATTCGCAGACTTATGGAGCTGGGTCACTTACCTGAAGTTGATATCAGTGATGACATAGACTGCGAAGACTGCAAGAAGCCTGTAGAGTACAAGCGTTATCTTGTTGCTCGTCAAGAGAAGGCTCAGGCATGTTTAGAGTGCGTACATGTGCATATCTGCAAACTTATGGAAGTAGCTTGCTACAACAAGCATGCATTATTTGTCACCTTTGTTGACGAATATTCGGACTTCGGCCAAGTATATCTTCTGAAGAAATACGATGAAGTCCCAGATACTTTCCATCAGTTTGACAGAGAGGTGCGAATACAACACGACACCAAGGTCAAGAAGTTCAAGATTGAAGTTGAACTTGGAGATATGGATTCTCTACGTGACCTGCTGAGGCCAACACTAGTCAATCTTGCTATTCCTTATGAATATGCGACTATCTACGAGCATAGTCGTATAGGAGCTGCTGAGAGATACAACATCAGACTCAAGCATTCCATAGAGCTGATGTATAAGGAAACGCTGCTGTCGAAAAGGTATTGGGATTATGCTTTGAAGACAGCTTCGTACATCCTCAACTTTACTCCATCGGATAAAGTTGCTTCGACACCTTTTCAGATGTGGATGGGCTATGTAGAGAGCCTAGAGCATTTAAAAGTATGAGGTTGCGAAGTATACCCGTGCAAGAAAGAGGGAGATGAAGTTGATAGGAATTCAGAAAAGTGTTTTCTGCTTGGCTATCCAAAGGAAGAGAAGGGCTATATTCTCTATAGACAGTCTACTAATACTACCTTCATCAGCAGGAGTGGAGACTTCCTGGAGGATGAGAGAGAAGTCCGCCAAGAAAACGATGAAGAGAGAGCTTATGATCTTTATTGCTTTTCTTAGTTATTTAAGTTGTTGGTTGAACACTTAAATTTTGCTTTTATTAATTTCGGTCATTTGGAACAATTTTTGGGCTTTTAGTATGTTATTTTAAATAACTACTTTTTGGACAAGTGGGAGATTGTTGGGATATTTTGTCCTAAAAAGCATATTTCCAATTATACCCTTTGAGTATAAACAACTTTTTCTTATATGTAATTATGATATTTGCTAGATTAAACTATCTTATTTGTATAGTTTATTTATCTGAAAAAGATTCCATGACTTTGTTTGTGTATAAAGAAACAAACATGATTAAGTGTTAATTATGGGGAGACTTGTTTCTTTATCTAAGTCTAAATGAATTAGTTCACAATCTGTAAATAAAGATGGAATACTTTATTTACTATAGGTTGTAGTATTTGTCTATCTCAACGGGAATGATGTGTCTCAAATCATTGAAGTATATGACTTCTGATAGAAACACTAGTACAACATAAATAATTTATGTGTATTGAACTGGACCAGGCAATATAAAGAATTGGAGTGCCGTAACTCAATTCTTTTATTACTACAAACTAGCTCTTAGCATATAGATCTTAATCCTTGATATTTGATTGGACTTGCTTTCATGGATTGTAGCCTTTTGATTTGTTAAAAGACTAGCCTCTATGAAATTAGAGGTGAACTCTGGCATATTGGAGGTTATGGTTTATGGATTGATGGGAACACCAAATAGTTCAGGACATTATACATTAATGCCACTTTAGGTTCTTTCAAGATTCATGGAATAATTTAATCTAAGATCTTAGTATTCACTTTGTGAATTGGTTGATAATTTTGTCTAAATGGCCATTGAGAACAAAATTATCGACAACATTATTCCTTGATAGAAAGATGGTAACTTAAAGGTAAATAGGTGTTGGAGGGGTATTACGGTAATTTCACCTATCCAGCTACGGCATTGTATAAGGATTCTATATGTGGTATAGAATATGCTAGATAGATCGATTAATCAAGGCTAGTTGATTAAATCTCTTTAAAAGGCATGACATCTAATCTAAGAGTGCAGTATCGGGCCTTTAGTGGAGTGTCCCCTTTACTAATAATATTTATATAAATACCATAATAAGAGTTATTATGTATTTATCATATTATTGGAGCTTAGATTATTTGGATCCATTAAGTCGCTTGTCTAACTCAATAAAGCTCATTAATTGGTTGATGGTATTCGTGAAATTAGTTTCATGAAACTGTGTAAAATAATGATTCTACACAGAAGTTGGTATTTTTATAAATAAGTTTCATGGGTTGGACATATTTATAAAAATAAACCTAGAGCCCAAATTGGAGAACAAGCCCAATCCTAGTTGGACTAGGGTTAGTAGTTTTTGGCCTCATATATATAAGATACATGAGAGAAAAAACTGCACAGATTTTCTGAGTGTGCTACACGCCTAAAGCAAGGGAGAGAGAGAGAGAGATTTTGGCCAAGGGCTGAATAGAGAGGAGAGAAAAAGTTTCCTACCATCTCATCGTCTCATCTCACGTCCCGGTGTTCCAAAAGATCAAGAAGGCGTTCTTGATCGTTCTCCAACGAAGGATTCAACTTGGTGCCCACTCACCTCGTCAACCAAGAGCAAGAGGATAGGCAAAAAGATCTAGGGTTGGAGGTTTGATCACCATCAACAAGGAGATCAAGGAGGAGCACGCTACAAGAGGTAAATCCTAATCCCATCTCTAGGATTTATGCATCTAGATTTGATTTATGTTATACATGATCCTGTATATGATATGTGCATGTAATATGGTTATGAAAATTGTTTTCATATAAAAATTTTAAAACCTAAATCCGCTAATTATTCCGCTGCGTTCATGATGTGATCATGTGTTTTTCCATAGTTTGCATGCATATATGTTATTGCCGTAAGTGTTAGGCAATTCCAGCAAATATAAGTTACAATGTGAATTGAATATAAATGAAAATAACAGAAATCAACACTAACAACTAGCGGTAGTTTTGCAACAATGATATAAAGCCTAGGGATGTAATCTCTCCTCTAACTCATTCAATTACTAGTTTTCCTCACTGTTCAATCATCCACTTAGAATCAACAACCTGTAACTCAATGGAATTCACAAATTCCTTTCCAAGATACAAGTGAAAGTGCTTAAACAAGATAGAATATTATTCCTAACATAAATTGATTAAACTCATTAAATATGGTAATTCTTATACAAGGTTGCATAGGTTACATAGATATATTCCTATTCTATGTAAACTTACCCTAAACTAGGCAATCCTATGTTGTTCAACCTGTGTTCAAACCTAAAATCTTCTTTCGCAATCCTATGTTGTTCAACCTATGTTCAAACCTAAAATCTCCTTTCCAAGTTCAAATAGGTTTCACAAATCCAAACCGTTCAATGGCCAGTTAAACAGAGGCATAAAGTCCAAAGTAGAACAATTAAGTCATCAATGGATAACAAGAATAGATAAGAAAATCAACGTAAATGAATTACATTAGAGGTTTGATTACATCCCTAGTAGAAGAATTTAGTTCACAGTTAAGCAGAGAAAAACACAACAATAATGGTGTAACTGATACACGTCCATGGCAGTGAAATAAGAAATTAAACAGAGAAAAGATAGAAAAACTCTTTGAAAGTTGTTCTATTCAGTCGACCGGTTTCCTCTTGATTCCTCCTCTTCTCCTTTGTCATTTTCCCCTCAGAAACTCTCTCAAACTCTTTCTTCGCTTTGCTGCTAGGGTTTCTCCCTTTGATTTTCTCCTTCGTCTCTTTTTGCTGTTCTTCTCTCTAAAACTCACCACTAGGTTTTCTTTTCCTGCCCCTTTTTTGCTGATCTCAGAAGAGGTTAAATACTAGAGACAGTCCGATCGCGATCCTGAAATTCCGCATCCTGTCTCACTCTACGCGGGGCTGCGGCACCGTACTGTGGTGCTGGGGCGCCACAAGGCTCAGGGAACGGCGCCGCGCATGTGGCGCTACAGCGCCAATAGGATATGTGTCCTGGCGTCACGGCCCCGTGTAAGTAGCACTGCGGCACCAAGGCATTATTGCCACAGCGCTACGGCGCAGCGCACTTGGCGTTGCAGTGCCAACACCCCTGGCACTGCAGCGTCAGGTTTCCGAAGCTTTTGGCGCTGCTGTGCCCACTTTTTGCCTAGATTTGCTCTAATTGATGGTGCTGGTCATTGTCTTGAGACTGCATTTTCTCGTTCTTGCTCGCAATTGAACTAAATTTCTTTGATTCGGCCTTGATTTATCCTGAAAAGTCAGTATTCTCTAGTAAAAGACTCCTCACCTGAAATGTACACCAAAAACAACAAAATCAGATAAAAAGAGCTCAAAAATGAGCAATTCTTAAGCTCGAAAGGATAGTGAAGTTAAGTGTAGAATCCACTTAACAGACCCAGTAAACCCACGCGCGGTTTCTGATTCCCCCATTCGGTAAGTGTAGGCATTTAGTTGTCTTTCCGGTTCGGTAGGCATAGACACACAGTGTATCCCTCCAGTTTTCTGGGATCAGGTATTATGCAGAGAGTACTTAGTACATTTAGTACGAGTTACTCTAGTTCGTGATGAGAGGATGTGAGCTCATGGGATTGTTTGATTTGTGATATGTGCACTATGGATTAATTACATTATTTCTCTCTATTGATTTTGAATATGATTTCTATTGATGATCTCAATAAGCTTTTGATTTATTATATTGTGAACTGTTTTCAGAACAACTAACCACAGAGAATTTATAAATGAATGTTTTTCCAAAAAGGTAATTATGTATCATACTGGGCATTTCATGCTCACTCCCCCTATTCTCCCTCTCAGGTAATGCTCAGGGTAACCCCAGAAACATAAGAGCGAATCAGTAAGAGGAATTCGTCTATCGACTAGTTAGTAAGTGTGTAGAATAAGTACTATTTAAACTCTTGGCTTGTATTGAATACCTAAGTACTCGTTTCACGTAGTAGGTATGTATAATTAGTTTGTTAAATTGTGAGACTGCTGATAATGATGCTTGGTTTGTTTTTAATAAATTTCATTAACAATCTATGTCTAATGGTGATCACAAAACTGTGAGATTTATTATTTGAATTAATTTTACAAACATTTACCAAAGCTGTCATTTTTAAACTAGTGTCGTTTTCCTGAAAAATTAAAGTTTCTAGAATTTTTTAAAATCAACTATGAATTTCTTTTTGTGAAATTCTTTTTCTGTCACTGGCCCGGAGTTTGGGTCGTGACAGAAATTTTTGATATTAGAGTAGCAGATTTTAATTGCCTAGGATGTGACACCATTAAATTAGATTGGAGCTAGTTTTCCAAGAAAAAAAATAAATAAAATTCAGCATCATTATCTCACTAACACTTTGACATATTTATACGGACAAGTCAGATGCCTCCGAGGAGAAGAGTACTGAGGCAAAAGCTAAGAACTGATACTCCTCCACCACAATAAGACATTTCGGAACCATTAGCAGATCTATATGATGCTATACGAGAATTACTGGGATTGAGAGCCTAACGAGACCATGAGGCTCGATAGGCCAGCTTTTTCAAGGACTTTATCAAACTGAGCCCACCCACCTTCAATGGTAAGCTGGACCCTACAGCAACTGAAAGATGGCTCCGAGAAATTAAAAAGATCTTCACCACCATTGGGACACCTGCTTAGTTCCAAGTGGTCTTTGCTACATATAAACTGACTGATGGAGCAATCAATTAGTAGAAAATGGCCAAGCTGTCAAGACAGGAGACTGGCATCACATGGGATATTTTTGAGGGATTATTCAGAGATCAGTATGCCAATGCTAGTCATAGAGCCGCTATGATTAGAGAGTATGAACGACTGAAGCAAGGAGATACGACTGAGAACGAGTACTACATTCGGTTCACAGAACTGGCATAGTATGTATATGCTATAGGAACAGACACTACCCTACAGATTGTAAAATTTATGGAATCCCTGAGACCTGCTATCATGGAAAAGATAGTGACTCAACATTTCGACAACTTGGTTGGAGATTATATCAGAGTAAGAATTATTTGGTCATTCGTGAGATTGCTATCTCTTGTTTACTTTCGATTCTATATCAGTGGATAGAATACACGAAAAGGTATTTGGCCTTGTACTAGGTGACTCTATTTATTCGAAGTTTATATTTAATTCGCTAAATTAATATATCACTCCTTAAAATTTTGGCTTTCTACGGTCCTTCTTGAAATTCTTAGGCACTAGTCTACTAAGTCCACTTTTTCACTAAAGAACACGAGTAAATACATTAGTTATTGGAAGTCTCATTGGTACTTAGAAAATAAATCATAAAATTCTTTTTCAAAATAACCAAGAAAACTAAACACTTAAAAACAAGTTTCTGCACCAAATGAACAACCAAACGGTTAACTATAGTATAGATCTATTCATTTCTAACCATACAAACCTCATTACTATACGAAAAAGAAAAACCCAAATGGCAACTAACAAGCATAAGGCTTCATAATAGGTTGATCACCATTAAATACTGTAAATCTGAACAAAACCCACTATAGAAAAACAGGAAAAAAAAAGAAGAGAGTAAAGAGAAAGTACCAAAATTCGACCGACGATGCAATGCCAAGAGGGTCTGTGTTTCTTATCGAACTCTTTCTTAATATGCTATGCAACATCCTTCTCCACACTATTCTTCTCAAACACCTTAAATCAAAACCAAATTTCAGGTTATCTAATTAATTCAACCTTTCAATCAAGCATTATGTCGAACACTCTGTCTGCACAAAATCAAGTCCGCATAGCCACCGTAAAATGAAGAGAAGAATCTCAGTAAAGGAATATAAGCACAACCAGACTTAACCTCATAGCAATTCATCCACAAAATCCTGCCAAATTAAATCTAATCAAACCCAAATAAAGACAAGCTTTATGAGACAAGCTTTATTTTAAATTTATTAAATTTAGGTGGCCATATATATATATATATAGAGAGAGAGATGAAGAACCTGTAAAAGTCGACTGATTTGAGCTTGTGATTGGAATATAATATGGATTTCAGAGGTGCTTGTTATGGATTTCACTTGAGAAGACAAAGAAAAATCAGTATTGCTCTGGATTCTGACTCGGTTTTGGGAATGATAGCTGCAAAATCCTAAACCCAAAATTAGAAAATCCAAAAATATAAAAAATCACAAAGCTCTAGATTCAAAAGACAAAAGACTCTGCTCACCTTAGAACTTGGAGTTGAGATTAGATGAAGATCAGCTTGATTGATGAACAGAAAGAGCAGAGGCAACCTAAAATGGTATAAAGGCATTACAATAGGAAAGAGTAATAGAAATAATGGCCATTTTTGAACAAAAAAAAATGCTTGAGGAGAGGAGAGATACCGATCTGGATAGAGGAGTGCTTCAAGAAACTGTCATTTTCAATCAAACAAAAGCTCGATGATGGAGAAAATGGATAGAGGTTCACGAGAGAGAGGTGTACTGGATAATACTACTTCAGATCTAAAATAATACTATACAGTCTAATACGGAGCTTTTTTTTGTATTCCATAATACAGAGTGTATTGTATTAAAATGAAAAGGTGTATTAAATATTACAATACAGAGCAGCTACCAAACATAGCGTTGTAATAAGTTAATACAATACAAGGTGCTTATACGGTGCACCAAACGTGCCCTTAAGCTCATTAGCAATCTTAACATCTCGATAGCAAAGGCTATAATTCTTCCTTCATGCTCCTTAATGAGAATAATTCCTAAATCACACCAACCAATTTCAAATCCACAGCAGCATCCTCATTCATCTTCCAGCTTCCCTTCTTGGAACAGAACCACAAAGACTCCTTGGAAGGTACCATCTTAGAGCAGAGCCAATATATATTCCTCACCCCAAGTAGTGCCATGAGCTACAGTATCTCAAAATTTCATGAACAACATGTTGCATATATGTGCATAATCAGATATGATAACAAAAATTTGATCATAAAAAATGTTCATGATAGGCTAACTTCAGTAGTTTCGATACAATCCATTGGTCAAGCATAATGTTAAAACTATGAAACTAAAATCTGGATAAAAAACAAGAAAAATAGGCAGCTTAAAAAGTCGTATGATCTAATCAACATGGATTACTAATTTGATCCATCAAATGTACAGATTTCTACTAAATATATGACAACAAACAGGGATATAGACTTGAGGCTTTTACTTGGAAAACTTTTCAAAGCTAGATGTATTATGGTTGGTAAGAAGGTTGGCTAAGTGCACACACACAACTTTCAGAGTTATGATCGATATGATTTTGATAGCATATGTAATCTTTTACTGATTTCTTATTTGAAATACTTAGATAACTATGTTAATTTTTCTTTTCAGATTTGTTTACCATGTTGTGTTTCTTATTTATGCTTGAATTGCTAGGGACTAACCATAAGCTGGTTGGGGGTTATGATTAGGACACAAAAGTATCAATTTTAGAATAATTACAATTGTGTATTTGTGGAAATATTATGCTTAAATTAATGTTTTTATAAGGATATTACATAATGCATCATTTTTTGTAATTCTTATTTCTAAAAATGATATTTTTAAAAGAATAATTCACAAATTATTATTTTTTGTAACCCAGGACTAATGGATTACTCAAAGCTAGGGATGGCAATTCGTGTCAGCGGATCGTATTCGTGTCATGTTAATGTCTATGTATAACAACATACACCTCAATCCGAACCCGACCTGTTTAATAATCGTGTCAGAAATTCTAACTCGAGCCCGATCTTTTTATAAACGGGTTGACCTGACAGAACCCGTGTAACCCATTTATTCAAATAGTTCATATTCGGGACAAGTCAACCGACACGACTTGTTAACCCATTTAATCTAAATTAGCTAAAATATATAGTTTTTAACATATTTAACATAAATTCATACATGTTTTATGACCTTAAGACATTAATATTTACGAATAATAAATTGAAACCACATAAAATCTTAATATATATGCATAATAAAGTTCTTAAAAATATACTAATATTTTCATAAACAGGTTGATCCGAAACTGACCCATTTAATAATCGGATCATTACGGGTCAGTTTCGGGTTGGTGGGTCAATCTGATTTTGACCCGAACCCGTTTAAGGTAAACCCAAACCTGCTACCTACGTGCGGGTTTCGAGTCGTGTTATTGTATGTGACCCATATTACCGCCCCTACTCAAGGCCCATTTGCTTATCATTGTCTACAACTAGATGGGTTTCCTTCGTGCACCTATGTAGCATTAATAAAAGAAAAGAAAAAGTTGATATTTGTGTGCACATGTGAGAGCATTAAAGGATGGTTACATGTAAATTAATTAAGGAAAAGTTGCTTATCACGTTTGTGCATGTGTTGAGTGGTGAAAGTGAATCAATTAAGAAAAAAAGAGAAGAAAAAGCAAAACATTATTTGATGAATTCATGTTGGCAGGCATAGCATCTATGAAATGGGCACATGGTTTGATCAATAAAGAAATATGACACTTTGGTGGCATGTGGTAGCAGTATAGATGATAAAAAGATGGATCAAATGATTAAGAAAGAAAAAGAGAAGTGCATAACATAGTGGCATCAAGATTATAGAGGATCTAAGAACTCTATAAATCGAGTTTATTCTCTTCATCAGGGACACACCATGGGCCTCTCCCTCTCTTTCTCTATATCATTTTTCTCAATTTCTCTCTAGATTTTTGAGAAAATGAATTTCCATTCTGAGTAGTTACTCTAGACAAGACTATGGGGAAAGCAATATTGTGTAGCTAGTTTATATTTCTATTTTGGATTTATGCAAGTGTGATTTTAAAGTTTACAATTTTGTTTTGTAAAACCTCTTATTTTTTTATTATAATATCCCAGTGATTTTATTTACATTCTCATATAAGTTCAGTCAAGCTTTTCTTATATGGTGATCAATGTTAAATATAATTGTTTCTGATAAAATTCTAGACTAAGGGTCATCTTCTACTATGATATTGTATCCTGGATATATCGTTGATTTTAGGTGACCTTTAAGATAGAATTTGTATGCTTAATTGATTGAGTTTTACAAAATAAATATACATGTAGTCAAAAAGAGTTTTATTATATTATTTTATTGTTACATGATTGGGATATGAATTGTGTAACTGAGTTATAGCATGAATTGAAGCAGGATTTAACTAGTGAAACAATATTGTGATCCTTGCATATCTTGTCGACTTCTCATTGTTATTTCCTCTATGATTTTATGATATTGTTTTTGTTCTAAAATAATTTGCAATTTCATTACAACTTCATTTCTTTTGTGTTTATTTTTACATAACTTTTTCTTTATAATTTTGATCACTTAATTGCTTGTTTTTCGCCTCCCTGTGAGATCGACACCTCAAACTTGTTACAATTACCGAAGTACAATTTGAGCGTAAATCATCATTACAAAGTCCATAGTGATCTTGTCCCATTTCCACTCCAGTATGGGTAAAGGCTATAGCAATCCAGCTGGCCTCTGGTGTTCTGCCTTGACTTTCTAACAAGTCATGTACTTAGCCACAAAAGTAGCTACGTCACGCTTCATACCTCTCCACCAATACTATCGTTTCAGATCATGATACATCTTTGTGCTACCAGAATGTACAGCAAACTTGGATTTTTGAGCTTCAGTGAAAATAGTTTCTGTAAGATGAGGATCATTAGCTACAACTAGTCTTTCTCTGAAAAGCACAAATCCTTCTCTATTTGTGCTCCAATATTCTAGTTGTTCGCCATTTTTGAGTGGATTCCAGATCACTCTCAAATCTTGACCTTGCCACTAACTTTTCTGTACAATCTGGAGAAGTGCAAGCATGGTAACAACATTACTTAGATAAGCAGAGTCGTCAGTCTCAAAGTACTCCAAATTGTATTCACCAATTGCCACTGAGTTCTTCCAATTCTGAAAAATAAGTGCAGGTAATATACCATGGGGTTTTCTACTCAAAGCATCAGCTAAAACATTGGCCTTGCCAGGATGGTATTGCAGTTCGAAATCATAGTCTTCCACATACTCAACCCATCTACGCTGCCTTAAGTTTAAGTCACGTTGAGTGAAGAGATACTTCAAGCTCTTGTGATCGGAGAACACATCAAATTTCATGCCATATAAATAACATCTCCAGATCTTGAGGGCGAAAATCACTGCTGCAAGTTCCAGGTCATGGGTAGGATAATTCTTCTCATGTGGCTTCAACTGATGAGAAGCATAATCCACTACTTTGCCATTTTGTATTAAGACACATCCTAAACTAGAACTGGAAGCATTGGCATATACAACATAAGGTTCATTACTGTTAGGAACAGTAAGAACAGGTACAGCTGTTAATCTCTTCTTCAACTCTATGAAAGCTTCTTCACAATCATCATTCCATGTGAACTTGACATCTTTTCTTGTTAACTTTGTCAAAGGTAAGGCAATCCTCAAGAAATTTTCAGCAAAACGACGGTAGTAGCCCGCTAAACTGAGGAAACTTCTTATTTCAGTTACATTCTTCGGTCTTTCCTACTTTAGAATAGATTCTATCTTAGCAGGATCGACTGAAATATCTTCTTGAAAAATCACGTGCCCCAAGAATTTCACTTCTGTCATCCAAAAGTCACATTTGGATCTCTTGCCATACAATTGATAATCTTTCAAAATTTGAAGTATAGTCCACAAGTGTTCAGCATACTCTTCTCGAGTCTTCGAGTATATTTGGATGTCGTCAATGAAGACAACCACAAATCGATCCAGATAAGTTCTGAAAATTCTATAACACCCCCCAGCCATACTACGTATAATACACGTAGGAAAGCTAGGTAATGCCAATTTCGTTATCCTTGAAAAAGCGGAAAGTAGAGGAAAAATTTAAACTTCCTATTTAGTTTTGAAAACACTTCTGTGATACATCCCTTTTCATTACAGAAATATTTATAGCCTGTATAATACAAAACATGGTTTTACTACTTTTGATAACCCCCACAGGGTCAACTATATACATATACATATCAAAAATACATATAAGTTTTCGAAGTGTCTTTCTTCTTCAAAACTAGCATATGAACCGCGTTGGAGTGGATTAGCTCAGCCAACCTTATCTGGCACCCTAATCATCTGCATCACAAGAACTAAATGAGCAATAGCCCAGTAAATGGAAATCCATGCATGCTTATGAATATTTTGCACTTGAAACCCATTTAGTCTTTATACCCTTAATTACCTTGGAAAACATTAACATTTAAAACATGTTTGGGCCCCCTCCTTGATATAGTTCCTAACTCAGTGACATAGCAGGCATCCTCTTAATAAATAATATAACATTTGAGGCTTACCCTGTCTTGGAATTACCCTCAAGGGATTTGACCTCCCTCTTGTTTGGCTTACCTGTCTTGGAATTACCCTCAAGGGATTTCACCACCTCTACCCACTAGGTCAGCAAGCTATGAACCATACCCCTCTTTAAAATAAACAACATCTAGGGTAAAGACTCTTTATTCAAATCATTGCCTGTAAATAGATATTTTGTGCACGAAAACATGACATGCCTCATGAAAATGCTATGAACAATTATAAGACATATATCAAACCCAATGTCATACATATATCATCTTTCACATATACAATCATATAAATAGGTCCTTGTGATGCTAGAGTGGAATTTCCACTTACCTTAAGTCGTAGAATAGGTAGAAAAGTGAAAGACAGCTTCTCCCTCCAAGAAACTTGATGTGTTTAAAAACCTATTCACATTAATCAATCTCTTTCATTTTCTTATGAATTTGTGACTATAACATGAAACCTATCATTTGAATACAGCAACTTACAATCCAATAATTATGTCTAATGTCAAGAAGGATATATAATTAGTAGTTAGTTTCGTCTTCTAATTTCTTGGGAATATTTATGTCTTATTGTTACGGCTACAGCAATCATAATACTTGCAATATAAAATATAGTTTCAATTGATGAGACTAACGATTTAGTCAATCTTATTCAGATACATAATAGATTTTTTTTTTTTTTTGCTAAATGATACCAAGAGGAAGACCTCTAGTATATATTATTAAAATTAATAAAAATCAAAGTACAATAAAGCTACGGAGGAAAAAATCCAAACCACAAAAAGAAAAACAACCGAAGCCGAGGAGTCATATAATTTTTCCGAGACAAAATTATTGTCTTAACCTCCTTATAATGCCTCATTAAAAACCTTTCTGTGTAAAACAAAACCACAGAAAGGAGAAAAGAGCACATTGCATTACAAAAAGAATCACTAACAAAAACGAAAAGAGCTGAATCCAGCAAGATCCCTATTAACAAACTTGTGCAAAAAGGAAGGAGCGATATGCCACCACATCGGAGCTTGGATACTGGTGGCCCTCGAAGCAATAGAATCAGTAACTGAGTTC
>JXTC01000051.1:543127-562508 GCA_002914845.1 Trema orientale
AAGATTGATACTAATTGCGTGATATGAATATTATGCAATATGAGTATGTTTATTATTGGCTTAATATGCATGTGAGAATCTTGGGCTTCACATTTACTTACCTCATGTCCTGAATAGAAATTGAAAGTTGAAAGGGTCAATATCCTCTTGAGATTGGTGTGCTAATCACTTGTCATAAATTACTGTTATTCTAGATGCACATTTTGTCAAAAGAATGCATTAAGATACCTGAACAAGACCGAAATCAAAACTTTCACAAATTTAGAAAACTTGATCTTGAAATAACTCAGGAGTGTATAAATCACTTAAGGTAGTTAATAGTCAATAACCAGCATTGAAAAACTGTTCAAAAGTAGTAAAATATGAATGCTAATTCATTAGCACAAAAATGATCTAAAATGGCACAAAATTCTGTAAAACTAGTCCATTCGCCTCTAAATGGTGCCATTTTATTTTAAAAACATTTGGACAGCACCTTCCCTATTTTTAAGACTTTCCCGTATGATTAAAATCGTGGTTTTAAATCTCTAATAATATTTTACAAGACAATTCCCACATATATACATCAAACGAAACATCTAGGATAACATAGAAGTACATTTCAAATCTTTTTCGGTTTAGACAAGTTTAAAACAATGTGTGCACCGGTCTATGGCTACAAACGGCAACTAAATTAATGGAATAAATAATAGAATCCATGACATATCCATTGTAAGTTGAGAAAATCAGATTACAAGTATAGAAAGCTTAATACACCCACGGAAACACTTAAATCCACAATTAGCAAATTTGGGGCTCTAGGTGTAACTTGAGTTCCCCACTTAAATTCTATAATCCTACAATATATAAGGGTTCTTAGGACTATTATTCATCAAATAATAGCTTTGGTTTAAGGGCTGAAATAAAAGATAGTAGCTACACATTCAAAATCCTACTTAGAGCTCACTTTGACTAGTTTGAGCTTTTACTGAAGCTCTTGCCTTTTACATCCATCAAATTGATTCTCAAGGCTTTCAAACTGATATTAAGACTCAAGAGAGCCTAGAGGAACCATTATTTAAGTAAGAGCAAGTGGAGAATTGAAATTAAAGAGAAATACCTAGGAAGAAGAATTAGTAGAACTACCTTAACTAGTTTTGATCTATCTTGCTTTCTAGAGCTCTAACTTGAGTTCTACCATTTGGAAACTCTTGGGAAATAGTTAAGGGAAGTAAAGAGAAGTGTCGGAAGGTGTTGAAGAGGCTCAGGTCATGGCTAGAGAGAGAGAATGAAAGTGACCAGATTTGGTCTAAAAGTAACACTTAATGACTAAGAAATGGCATAACTTAAATTCTAAGGGGTATTTTTAGTATTTTACACTTTATTTTCCATGTGTCTAGCTTTAAATCACTCTTGACTTACTCACCACGTTCATGACGATTCCTATACACTCAAGTGTAGACCAAAATGGTGAAACCTAGCTTAAAAGTTGAAATCTAGTCATACTTTGACTTATGATCCCATATGGCCAATCTTATTATAATCTAGTGGAACTTAGCCCCATAACCAATCATTAAAGATAAAAATAAGTCAATTAGACTCTAATTAATAATGAAAATATAGTATTAGCACTTAATAATTAGAATGCACAAAAATGATATTATGCGATTAAGCTGAATCTAAGCTAGCTTAGTGCAATAAAATACAAATTAGTGTCGTGAATGCCACCTCGTGCTTACCTGGAGCCAAGAAATAAAATGCTATAAATGAGTCCTAGACATTAAATTAAAGCTATTTCACGTGTTAAACACACAGTGAATTCGGCTCTGAAAAGTGTAAAAATTGCATTTTACCGAAAAATTACTATCTGACCAAGTTATCAACAAAGGTTATCTTAATGCATGTGCACATAGTATTGCTTTCATAAGTATTTTCTTTGTTCTTTTAGCACACCGAGCTCTCTCTCTGGGGGTATTGAACCTTTACACTGCATTGGGACTCTTCAACAATCATTAGTGTAATAACATGTATGTAAATGCACCTAACATAAGGAATGAGCATATTTTTATGAAACTAGTATTAATGACTTCTAGATGCCGAATATGCAATTAGAATATATTTATTATTAGCTTACTATGCATGTGAGAATATTGGGCACCATATAAATGAGAATCATACTGTCAATGACTCCCTTACCAATCTATTCACGAGCATCCTCCACTCCGGTGATAGCGAAGGCTTGACCAGTAACTTTCTCCTTTACTTTGTTTCCTCTCTCTTGACCAGGTCGGCTGCTACTAACTCTAAGACCAGTGCTAGCTTATTCGCATCCTCTTTGGTTTCCAGAACCTTGAGGAGTCTGAAAGTTCTGAGTCAAATTTTATGGATGATACTGATGTTGGAAAGGTGAGGGGATGTAAAGGCATGTGAAGCACTGCACGATTACTGCAGTCTTGTCCGGGTATTCTGGTAAGGAGCTGAACCAGACCTACTGCCTTGTGGTCCTCCTTGGGTAAAAGAAGGTTTCTGCATCTAAAGAGGGCACTCGATTCGCTTATGGCCCGGCCACAGTTATAACAGCCATAAGGATTGAATCTCACTCTACCAAATAAACCACCAGTAGCAGTGCTTCCACTATTCTTAGATCCCTGGTTCCTCTTGTTGGCTTTCCTGTCATTTTTGTTCCTCATAACAGACTTGTCATCAAGGAATGCTTCAGCTTTTTGTGCAGTACAATCCAAAGTTGTTCATTTTTCTTGACACTTTCATTAGTTTTGAGTTAACAGGAATAACTCGGATTTGGTAAAATCATGGACTAAAAATTGATGACAGCAAGTACAATATTACCATGTCAAGAATAAGTTAATTTACTAGGATTAAGGTACGAAGTCTGTTGTTCAATTTGCTATTGACAATATTTAAGGCTTGGCCTTTAAACTTTTTTTTTTTTACCTCCAATCTTTTTTTAAGTGCAAATCCCATTTAATCACAGAAACCTCACATTTGATATAAGGTTCTCAAAAAAATGAAAATCATGATCAATCCCTCACAAGATATACACAACCAATTTCACTGTCTAGACTAGGAACTGAGAGGGAGAGGGAATAAATTGCAGACAGGGTCTTTAGTCTTTTACAAAATAAGGAGACAACAGGGGGAATAAATATGCATAAAGATATACTAAATCAAATATTATTTTCATTAACGTAGTATATCTAGCAGTATTCTTATATAGAAGAAGCAAATTAAGATATGACCAAATAATTTTGAAACATATTCAGAATTTTTAGAAGAACAAACCTGGGAATATAGATTGTGCTTTTGTGTTAATTAAAACGTCTTTGAATTAATTTTCTGATTATTCCTTCATGTTTATTCTGTAAGTATCTTTATTTTGATCAGTTTATTCATTTTCCCTTATTGATAGATATGGACATACAACAAAGGAAGATTGTGATATATCTTATCATAAGATTATGGCATTTGCAAATAATGAGTATATGCATGATAATGTTATTATTGATGTATGATTTGGTCGACAAAAATTACAAGAAATATGTGCTTACAAATCGGACGTTGTCCAGACATGAGACTCGATTGCAATATTTGAATAGTTTGATAGGTGAAGGTGATATAATTTGTGTGAATGAGCTTAGAATGAATAGGAGGACTTTTGGAGTATTATGTGAATTACTTCGTACTGATGGAAGGGTGAAGAAGGATGGTTTAGTAACTGCGGAGGAGCAAGTGTGCATGTTCATTCATACACTTGCTCATCATGTAAAAAATCGTACAATTGGTAGTAGGTTTAAGCGGTCAGGAGAAACTATTAGTAGGTATTTCAATTCGGTACTACATGGAGTTTTAAGATTACAAGAGACCCTATTATCTAGTCCAGATCCTGTTCCTGCTAATTGTACTGATGAACGATGGAAATGGTTTAAGAATTATATTGGGGCATTAGATGGTACTTACATTGAGGTGCGGGTGCCTGAAAGTGACAAGCCTAGGTATCGAACAAGAAAAAGTAATATTGCAACAAATGTACTAGGAGTTTGCTCACGAGATATGAAGTTTATATTTGTTTTTCCAGGTTGGGAGGGCTCTGCATCAGATTCTAGAGTACTCCGTGATGCTGTGAGTAGGCCCAATGGCTTAAAGATTCCTAGAGGTAAACTTAGTTGTTTTTCCCCTTCAAAGTTGAATGATTTTCAAATTCTTATTAGACTAAAATTGTGCTTGTCAACTTGTCACTTTTAGGTTATTACTATCTCGTGGATGCTGGGTATACTAATAGTGAGGGCTTTCTATCCCCTTACAGAGGAACTGCATACCACTTGTCAGAATGGGGTAGAAATGTACCGAGGAACCATATGGAGTATTTTAATATGAAACATGCATCTGCTAGAAATGTGATAGAGAGATGTTTCGGCTTGCTTAAGGTCCGGTGGTCTATCTTGAGGAGTCCATCCTTCTTCCCAATTAAAACTCAATGTAGGATAATTATAGCTTGTTGTCTTTTACATAATTTGATTAGGAGAGAAATGGCTATAGATCCAACAGAAGAAGAATATGATAACCAGAGGCGTCATGCTACAACTGCCTCTAATCAAACAATCCAGGATGATGATGAGATTATTAATACAGTAGAATCTTCAAATCAATGGACTGAATGGAGAAATAATTTAGCTAGTCAAATGTATAATGAGTGGAGACAACGTAGGGGCCATTAGTGGCACGTGTTTGGATAAGTTTTGTTTGTTTTATCGTTTGGTATATGTTACATTAATATAATGACAGTTTATTGATTTGGGATACTTAATGATAGTTTATTGATTTGAAATGCTTGATTCCATATAATTACTCATTATATTTTGTTACCATTTTAAAAATATCCTTTCATATTATTTATTTGTGCTTTTGTATCTTGTCTGTTTTATTTAGATATGGATATTGGGGGTAGCAGTGAATAAACCAGCAGCAAAAAAGCTTCTAGACGTACATGGAGTAAATTTGAAGAAGATTCATTATTGACAGTACTTGAGGATATTATGATAAAATGTGGTAGTCGTTGTGATAATGGAACATTAAAATCAGGGACATTGAAAGAGACAGAGAGGGCAATGAATAGATTGATTCCTAATAGTGGATTGAGAGCTACTCCGCATATTGAGAATAAGATAAGGATGCTGAAAAAACAATATGGCACAGTTTATGACATGATTAACAAAAGTGGTTTTGCATGGAATGACATAAAAAAGTGTGTAGAGGTCGATAGTGAGGAGGCTTGGTTAAGTTATGTTCAGGTATGAGTTATTATATCTATTTTGTCACTTTTTGTTCTTATCATTAGCATGTTATACTCACTACTTGCTATACTTATTGCAGCATAATAAAGATGCTGAAGGATGGAGAAACAAATCATTTCCTATGTTTGAGAGACTTGCTATTATCTTTGGAAAAGATCGAGCAACCGGGGGAGGAGCAGAAACACCAGCAGATATGGCTGAGAATATGAACCAAGAGGTTGGTGAAGATGACGATGAGACTAGGTCGGTGAATCAAACTTTCTCTATCCCAACTACCCGAAGAAAGAGATCTAGATCAGAGAACATGCATGATGGGATGATTGAAATTGCTTCTTCCTCAAGACGATGTTTGAACAATCATTTGAGCAAGTAAGGTTGATTAGTGAGCGGTTGGTTCAAGACAATGATGATGGTAAAGATATTGCTTTGGAGCTAAAACAAATGGACCTTTCAGATGACGACCGACTTGATGTCTTAACTCACATATTGGAGAAACCATAATATGTAGCAACATTTAAGTCGATAGATAGCTCACTACGAGAGACATTTGTGAGAAAAATTCTTAGGGAAGTTAGACTTCATCGTTGATTTTCTTGTGAGCGTCGTGGTACTATTTTAGACTCTCTTTACTATAGTCATATTTTGGACCTTAAAGTGAATTTAGATTTTGTGTGTTTTTTTAACTAGTTACTTTATTTTACTTGCTTTAGCAATAATATATTCTATTGATCAATCTATTTTTATTTTTGGATTTTTTTACACGTATGTCTACATGTACAAAAGAGAGAGAAAGTCAAGTGAGAGAATGAGAAGTGTGAGAACGAGAAGAGAGAAAGTCGAGTGACGGTACGAGGAGAGAGTCACGAGATAATTAGGTGAAAAAGTCACTTGAATTTCAATTTTTAGAAAATTTGATAATTAATACAATACAATACAATTGCTCACCAAACATAGTGTAATTTAATACAAGTTCTTAATACAATGCAAAACCAAACATAGTACTGTATAAAATTAATACAATACAATACAACTTAATACAATACAATACAATATAATACAATACAATACGGCGCACCAAACGTGGCCTAAGGCCATTATTTTTTATTTTGAAGTTGCTATTAGAGTTGGACTCTTTTCTTGTTTTATAGAGTCAAACAAAAGCTATGAATTTGATCAAAGGAGTCTCTTCTTAGATCGTTAAACATGGTTTGTTGGTCAACGATATCCAATTTAAAATCAGGTTGGTCGAAATTTTGCCCGGACTTAGTAGAAGAGATTGTAATGCTGAGAGTAATGTAATTGTATTATTCAAAATCTGAACTGAAATCCAATTTTGTCCTTTTCTTTCCTTTTTCATTTTTTTTAAAATCGTTGCCATTAAACTTTGAACGTGCCTTGGGCACGTCCTCATACTAGTTTATGTGAAAAGAAGAGATGTGGGTGTCGTTAGTTTTTCTTTAGCTTTTATTTTTCTAAATTTTTAGGGGAAATTAAGTGTAGTACATTATTTTGGCAAAAAAAAAAATCATTTTCATACGGTGTACGGATATTTATCAAGGTGTGTACGATTTTTTTTAGAAAAAAAAAAATTAGAATTTGACGGTGCCTCACGTCAGCTGTCATTCACCAGAAAGAGAAGGAAAAAAAATGCACGCATTAAAGCACGTCTTACTTGATGTGTTTTATTTTACTTTTTAATATATTATTTCTAATTGGAGGCGGTTATAGTAGGGGCACCCCTACATAAGGCCCCTGTTTATACACCGTTTAATAGGAATCTGTGGAGAATCTGTTTATACACAGATTCCCATCAAACGGTGTATAGACAGGGCCTTACGTAGGGACGCCCCTACTGTAGACGCGCCCTTTCTAATTTTATCCTGTTATTAAATTTAATGTTATTTCTAATAGATTTTGATTTTCTTTTATTCTTTTTTTATGATATAAGTTTTTAAATTTTTTAATCTTTATCGTGTCGTATAAATTTTTTTTTAAGGATTGAATTAGAACTTTCTTAAATAGAAATAATTTTTTGGGATAAAGTTATGTTTTTCCTTTGATCTATTTCTATATAGTTTTAGTTTTAGTTTTAATTAACACCTTAAATTTTTATTTTAAAAAAAATTGTATTTTTAACTTTTTTTGCTTTTTTCTTTGTTTTTAAACAAACTTTGTTTAAGATTGAATTAAATGTTTTCCGAATATAATAAAAGAATACTTTTATTATTCTTTTATTATGATAAAGTTATTTTTTAAGTATTTATTGAATATAATCTCTAAAAAATAAAAGTATCTATCAAAGTTACTAAGCGATTGTGTCTCTTAGTCCTATCACTCGATTATTTGCCCCATCTGGGAAGTATTTGAAATAATTTTGTAAAAAAAAAAAAAAAAACGTAAGCATCTTACAAAGTTACCTATGGTATCTACGGAAATCGTAAACTAGACATTAAGTATCTATTTAACATATTTAGTTTTTGATAGGATATTTTTTTTAATGGTCGATTTTGGTAATTTACCTAAGGTTTCTTAGATACCGACGTCTCCCACTATACCATAAATATCGGGTTAAATAGGCAATTATCACTTTTTTCAAATGTTTAACTAAATTTACCACTACTATTAGATTCTTCTACTTTTGGGAGGGAATTAGTCAAGAATCTGCCAAGAATGCGTCAAGAATCCCTCTAGAATTCGTCAAGATCACCACCGATGTCAAGAATTTGTCAAGAATCTATCAAGATTGTCAATAATCCATCAAGAATACGTCAAGATCGCCGTCGATATCAAGAATCTATCAAGAATCTGTTAAGATCATCAAGAATTCGTCAAAACTTTATCAAGAATCCGTCAAGATTGTCGCCGACGTCAAGAATCGTTCAAGAATTCATCAAGATCGTTAAGAATTCGTCAAGAATTCATCAAGAATTCATTTTAAAAAAGTGGTATGGTGGTAGATTTAATTAATGGGGAAAAAAAAGTGACATACAGCTAATTTATTCATAAATATCTTACGAGATTACTTATAGTATCCACGAAAATTGTAAATTAGACTATAAGTATCCATTTAACATATTTAGTTTTTAGTGGGATACCCCTTTTTAATGGTTGACTTTGGTAATTTACCTGTGGTCTCTTACTTAGATACCGACGATCTCCCACTTTGTTATCAGAAATAATTAAAAAAATTATTAGAGTTGGATAGTTACCATAGGTATCATTCAAGGTTACTTATGGTAACCAAGTAAGAAGTGAGTACAGATATCTATATATTTGGACAAATTGAAAGAACAGATAGTATTATCCGTACTTTTTCAATAGGATCATGTTTTTCCACGTATTTCTCTAATTTTCCCAATTTTTTAAGTTGTCCTATTTTGTCTTTTGAATCAATATATTTTGATGAAACAAAATAAATATATTTTGAAAACTTTACATACAAATAACGATAATCAATATGTTTATTATTTAAAAGATTACAATATTACGGTTACGTGTTTTTTTAAGAATATGTTACGCTTATATTTGTATGTTATTATTAATAACTTTATGTATTTTTTATTTAATAAATTAATGTATTTATGTTTACGTTTACATCTAATATTTATTAATTTATTATTATTTAATAAATTAGTGTATATTTTTAAAGTAAATATACATTAATTAGCATATTCAAAGGATACATTAATCCTAATTTATAATTAGGTATATTGTATTATATTATAGCATTATATAAAAAAATCCTAGCTACAATATATTACATTATTACATAAAAAAATAAATGTATTTGATGAGATGAATATAACATTACTATTCAATAAAGTAAATTTAATATAAGCTATCATTACTATTAAACTATATTTTATAATTTATATATATTAGGATCAATCATAGCATGAAAAAATAGTAAGGACCAATCATATCATGAAAAAATAAGAGTTAAATTAAAATTTTAACTTTATGTATTTTTTATTTAATGAATTAATGTATTTATGTTTTCGTTTACATCAAATATTTATTTGTACATTATTATTTAATAAATTAGCATATATATTTAAAATATATATACATTCATTAGCATATTCAAATGATACATTAATCCTAATTTATAATTAAGTATAGAGATATTAACTGGGTCATGCCGTGTCGGCCCAAGCACATTTAGCTGTGGCACATCCATGCCTCGTACCGTGCCATGCTCGGCCTGTTACGTGCTTGTGCCCATCCCTGATTTCGTGTCTTTAAAGTACTATTATCGTGCTTGTCTATTTTCATATCTAATTGTTTCCATTTTCAGTATTATATTATTATTGTGCCTAATCGCGTTAGTTTTCGATATTGGTCGCGCCTAATCATGTTCATTTTCGATATTGTGCAATTTTCATACCTAATCGTGCCTGTTTTTTATATTATGTTATTTTTGTACGAATTGCACCTGTTTTAGATACTATGATATTTTCATACTTAATTATGCTTGATTTTTATTATATTATCTTGTATCTAACTTTGCCCATTTTTTATAACATATATGATTTCAATCCTAGATATTTCTATTTTCAAACTCTTATTGTTCTTGTTCCATAATTGTTCTCATTTTTTTTTATTATTTTTCAAATTTAGTTATTTTAATACAAAAAGACATATTTTTTTAGGTAATTATGAATTATGAATTATTAATTATTATGCTATTGAAAGAAATTATTGAAAACTGAGATAAATTTTATATAAAAATAAATCTAAATTGAAATATTAGATTGCAAGTGAGTAATGATAATTAATTTAAACTTCTATAGTTAAAGTATATTCCAACTAAGTTGGTTTCTACTCAAATTATATTAAAATGTATAACTCAAAGTTATTATTGATACGTACTTAAACTGTAATTTTCTTTCTTGAAATTATAAGGATTTTTTATTAGATGTGAGATTTGCCTTTGATTTTTAATATCTTAAAAAAAATTACAAATTGACAAAATATTTTTAATATAAATTATTTTTACTTAGAAAATTTTTTATTTTTTTATTTTTCCAATTGTTGTTTAATTTATTGTATTAAAACTATGCAAAAAAAAATAAATTAAATTAAAAATAAAGATATTTTTGGCAAACTAATTATTTTTCTTAATCGTGTCTGCCATGCCTTATATTCGTGCCACGTGCCGTACTTGTGCTCATGCATGTGTTATACTGGCCGAAGCACGTTTACTTATTGTATCATACCGGGCATAGTTACTAATCGTATTGTGCCGACTTATAATCGTACATACCCGTGCCGACCCATTTTGACACCACTAATTAGGTACAATACATTATATTATAGTATTACATAAAAAAATCTTAGGAATAATGTATTATAGTATTACATAGAAAAATAAATGTATTTGATGCGATGAATGTAAAATTATTATTTATTCAATGAAGTAAATTTAATATAAGTTATCACTACTATTAAATTATATTTTATAATTTATGTATATTAGGGTCAATCATATCATGAAAAAATAAGAGTTAAATTAAAAATTTTCTAAAAATTTTAAAAATAGAATACTGATCAAAGAAAATATCAAATTTTTTACATTTTCTCTGTACTTAAGGCTTAATATAGATATATAGATGTAGGGATAATACTAGCTATCCCAGCAAGTTCACCAAAATTTTAATACCAACACATGTGACAAGTGAGTTATCATCATTCAATAGGTGAATGGTTTTAAATTTATTTGTGATAAGTTTCAATACACCGATTAAATAGTGACAATTCAGTTACTATATTTATTAGTATAAACATTTTAATAAACTTGTTAGTACAGTTAGCATTATCCATAGACGTAGATTTTTGAACTATCAATGAAACTTAAAGAGCATAATCCAATTGCGGAAACAACCTATTGGTTGGGCAATAAAAACATCCTAAAAGGAGAAAAAGGCAGACACATCCCAATAGCAACATGTACCAATTTATTCGGTGGTTTTAATTAGATATCATACTGAATGCAAGTGGCTGCTTATACATGGTACAACTTATCAATAGGCATGGACCTACATTGGGTCGATGCCCACTCCTCTTTTTTTTTTTTTTTCCGATATTACACTTTTATGTATACATTTTTGGAGCTTTTCATTATTCCAAATATCATAAATCATTATTTTTATTGTTTAGATTTTTTTATTTTTTCCTAAACAAAATCTAAACTGATTATACATATGCACATACATTTACTTTCTTAATGGTATGTTTAGTTTGATGAAATCATCTTTGAAATAGAATTATCATTCTCATTCAATTGTTTGCTTTGACATTTAAACAATGAATAATAATTCTTTTGGAATCATTGTTTCATTATTTGGTGGAATAGTTATTACACTCAAAAAAGTATGGAATCATAATTACATAATTTCGTTTTTATTTTTAAAACTTTATTTTCCCTTTTTCTCCTACTTAGACATATAAAAGTAAGGATATTTTGTCCAATATAATACTTATTTCATTCCATTCTACTAAATTAACAAAATAATAGAATATATTTCTATTCCCATTGTTTTGGAGTTTTCCCAATTTTTGGGATTAATCCTAAAACGAAAATTAGTAATAATTAAACACGGGATTAGCAGGACATAAGCAAGCTTAGTAAAATTACACGTCCCATGGGACAAACGACATAAAACGATATGTATTTTGACTGGAGCTACATGTCGTTTAAGCTTTCTTCCACCCATACTCGAACTGCAAGTCGTTAAAGACCAACTATATGTTACTTGGGGCCGGACTACCTGCAGTTTTAGGAGCTCCTCTAGCCAAAGCTAAGTTGCATGCCGTTTAGACCACATGCAAGCTACGTGTAGCTTGTGCACAAGCTATCCACTAATGCTAGACAATTCTAGAAAATTCTAGAAGCGTCCAACGTACTCATCAAGACCTTGTAGCTACAATTACTTATTGTCTAAGTCCTTTTACACTAAGCTAGCTTAAGCTAACAAGAGTTTGACACCTAATCCTCTTGTCTATTAAGATAAAGCTAGCTGATAGGTGCTTGACACCTCAATCCCTTGTATTAGAAGTTTCCTTGTTCTATAAGGTATTCTTGGCCTATAAGTAGAGAGGTAATACTCTCATTTATAAACTAATGAGCATACACTATCTATAATACCACCATTTTTACTTGTTTTCAACCAGCCTCCTCTCTCTATCTCTTTTGTGCATGCATCAAAACCATCACCATCATCCCATTGTCTTCATTTCCACTGAGATTATACCTCCACACGCCAACCCATAGTCTTTGTTAGTTGTATTCATATTACCACTAAATATTACTATCACCTCTTGTTATTTTATCCAAGCCGTGGGACAAGCACCATCACCAACACCATCCTTCCTTTCCTCTTCTATTTCCGTGACCCAGTACCTTCAACACCATCACCAACCTTTGCTTTCTTTCTCGCCCGTGGTCCAAGATTTGCATCTCCATCACTACCTTAGTTTATTTGATAACTCATAGCTAAGTCTTCATCTTTCTTTCTTTTTGTTTTCTTGTTATTATCACCATTAGCTTTATCTCACTTTTATTTGCATGTATTTTATATAACTTGGTCATCAAGTCTTCACACTTACACGTGCACACACCTTTATATACACATCTTGTTATCTTAGTTTTACATAAATATATATATGTATACGTACCCATTTTGCATGTCCATGCATGTGCAAATTTTGATTAATAAGTCTTTTTAGTGTTGATATTTTCCTAAATATCTGTATAGGCTTAGCTATTTTTGCATGTCTATTTCTTAAGCCCATACTAGTTTATTCACATGTCCTAGGCCCGATAATTAAGTTTATGTCACTTTGTTACTAATCAATTATCTTTATGCCATTTTTTACTATCCCGTTATGTTTACGTTACCATTTTCCATTAACTTGTTTTACAAGTTTCTTTATATGCAGTCTCTAATCCTTGTACTTCAGTGATTTGTGGGCCCTGAGCTACTCTCCTTGAACTCCCTGCTCGACCTGTGGCACAAGTTCGAGATTTTGTGTTCTTTCGCTATCCTTCACTTATTTCTGTTATTATTATTGTTGTTATTATTAATGTCTCTAACCTTTTTATTTTTTGTATCTAGCCTCTAGTTGACATTATGATCAGTTTATTGGCCTCCGTCAACTAGATTCTTCTATCATTACAGTATCATTACATTATTATCGATCCATAAGCTAGTTATCCCTGCAACTGCCTACGTACAGGGACGCCGTAGGAAGTGTCGTTCTTTATTGCGACCGTCTATCGAGACTTCGATATGTAGTGTCAGCATTGTGATAACACTTACGTTATTATTACGCCATTATTATTATTATTATATCGTAAGCATGTTATCCTCGCAACCACTAACGTAGCAAGGACGCTGTGGGGAGTGTCGTTTTCTATATCGACCACCTATCAGGACTTCGACACGTGGATAGTATTGTGATAACTCTTACCTATACACTCTTTGTAACCTAACTATAATCCCAGTTATTTTTTGCTTGGTTTTAATTAAGCACAAGTCCTATTAATTAATCAGAGCACAAGGTCCGATCCCGAACACCTATTCTAATTCAAATTTCATTATAATTCTCGTTATCATTCACGTTCAATTCCACCGACATTAATTTCTACTTTTTTCCTTTATTTACACCTATATATTCTTTATACTGATTAAGGACGAAAAATAAACTAGATCAGTTGACTCAAATTAATACAACTGACGTAGAAATGTTTGGATTTAGCTATTGACTCTTGTTAAATAGGCATCATTGTTATTGAAACTGTTTCTTTTGGGCATTCACAGCCAACAATTTTTTTAAATATATATATAAACTATATTATGCGCTCTCTCTCTATATATATATACACATATATATATTAGCTGCTCTTGCCAATTGATAGTTGACTCTATGCACATACCTGCTCAGCGATTTATTATTCTTAACTAGTTGTTTTTGTGTCCCTGATAGGCCTTCAAGGGCGCCAAAAATCATATCAGTTTATTGGTACCCTCCGCTCACTTTGCTTGGATTCCAACTATATTTTAAGGTTGATATCACCTACCTAGGGTCCTATTCTTTCCCTGATGTATCACTTAAGTCCCCATTCTTGTTTTTGTAGCGTTTGAGCCCCTAAACTGGTACTAAGTCAATGAGGGATTGAGTTGCAGAGAAACACATTGGGGTCAATTCAATACCTTAATATATGATGTCAACCAAATTTCACATGCATTTATTCCCTTTCTCAGTCTCTATTATGCAAACAAGTAATAAGGAGTGTGTGAGTGTGTTTTTTGATATAAATCAGTTTGAATATTTTTCAAAATGAGAAAGGTAATTGGGTTATTACAAAAGTTAGGCTGAATTCACCGAATTTTTATAATCGGTTAAGTCCGGGAGTTTTCACGATGATCACAAAGGTTGGCATCAATGGTGATTTATGGCTTTGGAAATTTAAATTTAGTTTTGTGTTTCCATGTTGTGCCTTTTGGAGAGAAGAACACGTGCATAGCATGTGGGATTTTCACGGTTAATTTGAATGGAAATAGGAGGAATAACTAATGTGTTACAAACAACACTAGTTTGGGGATTTAAGCGATACAAAAAAGAGGTTTGGGATCTTAAGTGATACATGGATTAAAGAATAGGGACCCTAGGTGATAATTACCCAATATTTTAATTAGTATTATTCTTTTATTTGGTTTTCCTTCTAGCCAATAACAACGAGGACGAAATGTGGCCAATGTCTCCATTTCACTCCTGAGTTTTGGGTTTCTCATACTACTAGTCTAAGGGTACGTGCCTAAGGCACGTGATCCGTTAATTTTTAGTTCTATAATTAATTGATTTCATTATTTCTGTTACAGTAAATTTGTTTCAAAGAAATTTTATTTTTTAAAATGAAAAATTAAATTGTGTCATTATTTGCTTGATGATATGATTAGGAAGTAGTGTCCTTATCAGTGGATGATATATAGTGTTTGTATATTTTAACTAAATCTAAATAAAACTCTAATTATAACCACACCATTTGCACAATATATTTTAATTTATGGGCCACACGCATCTGTATATAATGGAAGAGGATAATAATGAAAAGATCCATTTAAATTTCTGTGCAATGATACAAATATTAAAAATGACTTAAGTTCGATAAAAATACGGCAACTGAAAAACGAAAAGAGGAAAATAGAAATAGAGACCAGCACGCCTCATAATTTGTATGAGTAAGAACTTTTTTTCTCAAATTGTTTGAGTATCAAACGATAAGAACTACTATATATACTACCTATATAACGTAATGAATTTGATGTTTTTAGTTCTAGAATAAAGCACTGAATAACACATTCTTGTAAGTACTGTTTTAGTAGCAAATTATAATCATAATGTAATAAAGCTTTAAAATGTTTTCTTTTCTGAATAATATATAATAAGATATTAGTATAGGTTTATAAAGTTATGTTGAAACAAAATAAGAATTAGATATAATTAATTATTATTAAACTCGTTAGTTATGTATATTGGGATTATCAATTTTGATCATCTTTTAATACATGTGATGAAAAGAGGGACAATATCTAAACCATTTATAAAAATAGGACTTTTATTGTTATGTCATTTAATTAATATTTTGGTGTTCCAAAATTATCCCTGACTCGACTCTAGTTGAAAATTTTCGACCAAGTCGAAAAAGCCAAAAGTGACGGAGGAAGCGCTGGGAAGGCAGCCGACCATGTTCGACCAGAGTCGAAATTATTCGACTACAATCGAACGCTAGTCGAAAGTCGATAAAAAATTTTCGACTGGTGACTTTTACCCCAGTCGAATGGTTCGACCTCAGTCAAAAATTTTCGATCGAGATCAAAATTTTTCGGCCATCAGTCGAAAAACAATCAGAACAACTATGAGAGGCAGCTGAACAAGTTTGACCACGGTCAAAATTTTTCGATCCTAGTCGAGAAGAGGCGCCGACACCGAGGTCGGGATCAGGAGCAGCGATGGTGGCTAACGTAGTTTGAATTTTGTTGGAGAAATAGTGTACCAAATAATTTTATATGTATGACATGATAATTATGGTTAGTTTTGAAAATATTAATAAGTGAGTCTTATTTTTCATCACAAAAGTTTAGTAGACCCCTAGGTGTAAATATACCCCTATATTTATTTGATATTTTCAGTTACAAGGACAAGATACTAAAGGAATATTAAATGGGAAATTTGGATCAAAATATATTGGAATGATACTAAGGAGTTGGTTTTTAATTTGTTAATGCTCTTTAAGACTATTAAGTCACTAAATTAAAATTTTAAAAGTTAGATGCAATAAGAAATAATAACTTCTTAACTAATTTCGAATGGTTCCAGTCCAGTGAGGAACTGCAAAAAATCTTCCTTAGATCATGAAAAAAGTCGTATCAATTACCAATTAAAGAAAGGATAGAAATTTAAGCAAAACGAATTAATGTTATAAATAAACAGTAAAAAAAAAAGACGCGAAAAGACGAAACACAATGAAAACGAAGAATAAATGATCACAATAGGAAGCTGTGTAGTCTGTTGTCTGAGTTATATGAGGGGGAAAATGCGTTTTTCGTTTTAAGAAATAAAAAGGAAATTAAGCCTGCAAGGAGACGGAGGAAGAGCTCAGTAGCCAAAATGCTTCGCGTACACATCCAAAATAAATGTATAATCCTCCTTCGTCCCCTTTCGTGACTCCCCAAAGCAAATTGATGTGTAAGATTATGTACAATACATTGTACAGTACATCCAAAATACTATATACAAGCAAGACAAACGTTCGGTCGGACCCATCACAAAGTCTAAATAATAAATAAAAACATTTTTACAAAAAAACTCAAAACAGTTTTATAAAAAAAAAAAATAAATAAATAAATAAATAAGTTGGTGAAGCAAGCAGGTTGGAATGGCACATTGTTTTGTGGTAATGTAAAATAAATTTTTTAGGTACTGTAAAACGATATACATGGGAAAAGTCCTATTGTTTTATGGTAATTTAGAAACTAATACAAGACAAATTAAGAAATTGTGTCAAAATAAAATTAACTGTCTTATAATTTAGTTGACTTTTTTTAACAAAGAGAAAGTGCGACGCGTCAAACATTTTTTATTATTACTATCATTATCACCTATTTGTGAATCACAAGTAATACTCTAATTATTTTGACTCACTACTAATACTAAAGGGGCTTCTTTCAAAAGCTTAAAGTACCAAACATTAAAAAATCTCATATGGGCCACATGTTTTTGAAAAATATCGGTCTGATTTAGAAAAATTTTACTTTTAAATTTTGTTTAGAAAAACAATACTTTTAATAAAATTTAGAAAATACTATTTTTTTTAAAATTGATATTTTTCAATAGTACTCGAGGTAACCAATTGAGTTACTTAGGGATAATAAATCTACTTATTTGAGTTAACCAATCTAGTTACTTAAAATAACCAGTCAAGTTACCTAAGATAACTTGATTGATTACTCCAAATATCTTATTAATTAATAAAAAGTGGTCTTTTCTAATTAAAATCCAGAATTTTTTCAAACAATTTCAAAATTCAGACTTTTCAATTTTTCTTTTAAAAATTACCATAAAAAATCAAATTTCCTCCTACTTAAAGTCCATAATCCGCAAATATATCCCTTGAAAAAGGGAGCCCAATAACACTACACTAACTCAGCCCAACTTGAAGTCATTTATTTTTTAACAAAAAGGTATTTATTGCTTTTCTATTAGACATTGAAAATAATTAAAATAAAAGAATAACATATTTCAAATTACCACAAATTCTAATCTGATAAATAAAGGGCCTTTTTACCCATTAGATCGTTCAGTGAAGTTTGACACATACAGACACACCAAGAGGGGGGTAAAAAAAAAAGAAAGGAGGAAAAAGAAAAAGAACGAAACAAAATAAAAGTAGGTGGAAGCAAGGCCCGCATACCAAAGCTTATAGACTTAGAAAAAGTGTTAAAATCCCGTTTTTCTTTCTATAAAGATAATCTACAAAGCGGGTCATTTTGAATACATTTACATTCATACAGAAGTGCTAATATAAATGTTAATGGTCGAATTTTTTAATTACTGAAAGGATATACATGGAGAAAATCCTAAGTTTAAAGCGATTTCTAATTAATCTAAAACAAACTTAATAACAAACTTAATGTGTGGTAATTTAATAGTTAGTCGAAGGCAAATTAAAAATTTAGATCAAAATAAGCTTCTTGAAAAAGAAGCCGAGTAACTCTAAACTAACAAAGCCTAACCAAATTCATTAATAAAAGTGGAGTGAGAAAAAAAAAATTGTTAATAATAATGGTATACATGTGTAGTTTAGCAAGCATAATTTGAACGCCAAGAAAAAAAAAACAGGAATAGAAACATGTCTAATGATGACCCGCAATCGGCTTTTGTATATAACTGGTAAGGCTTGGCACATAGAGTATACGTGCTATGCTTACTAACTTATACTTATCTATTCCCTATTTTAGAAAAGTAATGTAAATATATTACTAAATGATGAAGTAGAGAAAATTATACATAACTAAACGATCATTCATTCATGTACGTAGACAAAGCATTGTGATAGACTCTCCACCTAAACAACTAAATGATACTTGATACAGATATACAGTAGATATAGAGATAGAGTCACTAGGAAGATAACAAAGCTGCGGATGTACATGTGCCCTTCTTGACGTCTTAAACCAGGGTAATTGCAATTTGAAACCCAAAATGTAACTAATTGAAAAGCTAGCAGAGTGCTAAAACTACATGACCAATTTGAGGGAATCAATTAGTGAAGCCAAATTAAGGGCTAGTGATGATCATCACAATAAATTTAAATAAATGAATATCATATATAGGAGGATTTACTTTCTGGTAAATAATATACTGCCAAACAATTTGTGTTTCAGTCCTATAAGATATCAGGAGATCGGTTATACAGAAGTGACAATATGTAGTTAAAATATGAGTTAAGAAAACCTTAAAAAAAGTAAAAAGAGAAGGCACACAAAAATTTAACATGATTTACTCAATTTAGGCTACGTTCACAGACA
>JXTC01000051.1:562522-573837 GCA_002914845.1 Trema orientale
TCTTTCACATATGGTGCCATCGTTCAATGCCCGCAATCAAATATTAAAGCTTGTGCCGCATAAATTTACCATATGTAATATTCTTTCACTTGAAGACTTGGTTTTAATCATATTGTCACACTTGATAAATCTATCTTTCCTTCGCTTGTCAATTCTTTAGGATGCTTATGTATCTGTTAGGCCATATAGGGATTTACATCATTATAACTTATCAGTGTTGATTGATTTGGTTAAAGTATTTGTTAAGTACTCCTTGGTATGAATCTTTTTCATGTCTACACTTCCATCTTCTACTACTTCTCGAACAAAGTGATATTGAAAATCAATGTGCTTTGTCCTCGAATGAGAGGTTAGATTTCTTGGAATATATAAGGCACTCTGACTGTCACAAAATAGAGGAATCTTCTCTTATTTGTGCCCGAGTTTCTCCAATAACCTTTGAATCCAAATAGCCTCTTTACAAGCTTGTATAGCCACCATGTATTATGCTTCTATTGTAGATGAAGCCACAACAATTTGCAGTTTTGAAACTCAGCTTACTGCTCCTTCTGCAAGAATGAACGCATAGCCAGTAATAGATTTTCTTTGTCAAGGTCACCCATAAAATCTGAATCAACATATCTTTTAACGGTAAATTCTAATCCTCGATAACATAATGCAGTCTCTAAGGTTCCTTTGATATACCTCAAAATCTTTTTCACAGTATTCTAATGCTCTCTACCAAGATTCGCCATATACTGACTATCAATGTATACTCTGACGGTAAACTCTAATCCTCTATGACATAATGTAGTCTCTAAGGTTCCTTTGATGTACCTCAGAATCCTCTTCACAGTATTCCAATGCTCTCCACCAAGATTCGTCATGTACTAACTAACTAGTCCTACTACTTGTATAATATCTGGTCTTGTATATATCATAGCAAACATTAGGCTTCCCACTGCAGATGCATACGGTACTCGAGATATCTCCATCCTCTCTACTTCATTGCTAGGACTCATCTTGAAGGATATAAATTGAAGTTAACAGGAAGTAGGATATAAATTGACTTACAATCTAGCATATTGAAGTGTCGCAAGATTTTCCTCAAATAGTTCTTCTGAGAAAGCCAAATCTTCCCATTATCTCTGTCTCGATGAATGCATCCCAAGAATCTTATTTGTTGGTTGTAAATCCTTCATGTCAAATTTTCTAACAAACTGTGCCTTCAATTCTTGGACTCGATCTTTGTTATGGCCTACTACCAACATATCGTCCACGTATAATAATAAAATAAAGAAATTACTATCTTCATCAAACCTTCGGAGGTATGTGCAGTGGCCTGAATTGAGCCTATTGTACCCAAGGCTTATGATGAAGGAACCAAATCTCTTATATCAATACATAAACACTTGTTTGAGACCATATAGAGATTTGTTTATCCTGCAAACTAAGTTCTCTTTACATGTTTCAGCAAAACCCTCTCGTTGGAGTATACACTTCAAGTTATCTATGAAGAAAAATAGTTATCACATCTAGTTACTCTAGATGTAGGTCAAACGAAGCACACATCGCCAAGACCACTCTGACTATTATGAGTCAAACCACAGGTAAAAATATCTCATTGAAATCAATACCTTCTTTTTGAGCATATTCATTTACCACCAATCTCGTACGATACCACTCCACTTGATTATTGCTATCATCTTTGATCTTGTAGACCCATTTGTTGCCAATGGTCTTTTTTCCTTATGGTAGAAAACAAGATCTCATATTCTGTTCTTGTAAAGGGCTTCAATTTTTTCTTATACTCCTGTCATCTATAGGGATACATTCAGGCTTGTGGTAGCATCATCGAAAGTTAGTGGCTCTCTTTCCTTTCTTAGTGACATAATTTAAGCGCCACACCAGTGGTCTTCTCTTATTAGTTGACCGACAGATTTCAGAAGGCTCTTCCTCGACTGGTTCTTCTGCTTCGTGCTCTGGTACTGCTTCCGAAGAAATTGAATCTTCAGCATTTTTTTTTTACCTAAACTGTAGTATTTTCTGGATTATTATCATCTCCATTCTCTTACACAACTTATTTTATGCAAATATCACATCTTTGTTGATAATAACCTTATGGACAGTGGGATCTTATAAGCAATACTGCTTAACTCTATCAGTATATCTCAAGAATACATATTTTCTAGACTTTGAATCTAGTTTTTGATTTCTTGAGCATTGTACATCACGTACATAGGACTTCCAAATGTAGATAAACGAGAATAATCAACTGGTTTACCAGTCCATATCTCCATAGGTGAATTCAGATCAATCGCTATTGATAGAGACCGATTGACCACATAACAGGTAGTTTTCACTAATTTTGTGACACTCAGTTCCTCACATAATTACAGAGTCAATAATAGCATGACTGCATCGCATTTAGTATTAATATCATAAGCACATATTATTCTGAGTGCTTATCTTATCAGTTTGTTATGGTTATTAACTTTTGGCCTCTAAGTAAATTTTATAGTGAAATACTCGGTATACTCTTTTTGGTACGAACTTGACGTGCATTAAGTGAATTATAATTATAGTCTGTCTTTGACTTTACCATCATTACTATTACATGACTACGACTACAATTTTCTGAAACATAGTATTTCAATAGGTTCATCTATTGTAATTTTTTTTTCAAACACGTGGAAATAAGTTTTAAGTCTCTGATTTTATTTAAATATCATAGGAAAATAATCTCCTGAGTTTATTGTTGTCATTCTAACATCTTTGTGTATATGTTCTGTTATATGTACGTATATTATTTAATTGGGATAAGTCCAATTATATTTCTTGGCTTATTTCTTCTATATAGAAATATAGATATAGTTGTAAGTGTACGAGGAGGAGAACCGACTTTGTATGTTGGAAACTCTAAGAAAGCAAATTGTCTATCTTAGCTTCTCCATATATTACCTATTTCTTTTCCACTATTAACAGAAAGTGCTCATTAATTATCCTATTTTGTTTTTCGGTTCTCCATGTTCCTTGTTCTTAAGTTTCTCCCAATCAATTTGAGAATTACACTAAGTTATAGTTGGAAGATTTCAAGTATAATACACTATCATACATAGCTAACGTAATTTCTGAAATAGATAACTATTTTTTTTTTCAGTTGCTATTATTAGTCTTTCAATCTTTTAAATTGGTATGTGCGTACTTTGTCGAACTAGTTCCTGATTTCTTTTATATATAATTGAATGAATATCTCATCATGTTTATGTATAATTTTATTGATTAAGGACTCTAGTAATTGTAGTAAATATTTCTGTTCAGACCTACTTTGACTAATTTATGAAAGCTTGTTTTTATTGCTGGACCAATTCAACGGTTTTCTTAAACTGAATAATAAAGGTAGATTTTAGAGAAAATGGCAAATAATATAGTTGTACACATGCTTCTGACACTAATATATTTGTATCAAGTATATTTATTGTTGATATTATCTTAAAAGCAACTTTAGAACTTATATTAGTTGTATGCTTATCGTATCGTTTTTCTTCACATGTTAGCTAAATTATCCCAGGAACTTTTATTAAGTAGTTAGGCTATGCATGGCGTTATTCATTTTTTATGCTTTACTAAATTAATCACACTAATTTATGGATATTAAAAGTACAATATTTTACTTTTCTTGATCATGTGATTGTAAGTTGTACAGAATCAATGTCTGGTTCGTCAATCTGTAAATAGTTAATTAATTATTTGTGCTTATCTTATACTCCTTTTTTAGTATAAGTATCTAGCATACTTTAAGCAAATCTATACTACCAATTTTCGTAACTTTATTTGTTTAGTGACCAAACAAATTTGTTACTGGGGGAACTTTAGGAGACATGTCAATCGTATTTTGAGCAAAGAATATTTCATAAACAAAGAGTTTAAATGCTTAAAAGTCAGGTAAGTAAAGTACTCAACTGCAGCATAAGAATTATATACTATGTGAGTGTCTATTATGTTTCTATACTTTGTATTCTGGTTATAAACATGATCATTGGCATTTTGATTTCAACATACATACTTGGTGTTTCTAGTGTGATATTATGATGTATTTTATGAGGCCATGCATATTTTATGAAAAGTTTAAGAAAGGTAACAAGTTTCTAAAACGTCTTAGTATTACTGTGCAAGGCTATGTTTATCACAGAAAAATTGAGACCAAGTTACTTTCAGAAGGTTTTACATCACTATTACGGGAAAGCAGGATACAGATTTACAGTTCAGAGTGGTAGCCTCATGAGATGGGCAAGTCTGATAGGTCTTGTTAGAAGGTATATCACAGTATTTCTTTTCGAAGATATATACTAGATTAGACTACAGTCTTGGGCCACCTTATCTCTTGAGCTTAACGGGGTAACGATAGAGTAAAGTTAGTAACGAGCCTCATTATGGTAAAAGTCAGCCAGAGGAGAGTCCGTGAGATATTATTAGTTCAGGAAGCCCTGTAGGTGCAATGCCACACTGAACAGTGTGCATAAGACAAGGAGGAACCCACAGGAAAATGTTTATACTGAAAAATTTAAGCAAGTATGATCATGCATTAAATACATGCCATTGAGTAGCATTTCATAAATTACTTTACTTATTGAGCTATTGCTCACAATGGTCTTGTGTTGCAGATAATGATTGAGATAACCAGATGAGCTCATGAGCTAGAGTAGAGACCTAATAGATATTTTGACTATATGTGGGGGCCTAGTTTATGTATTTTAGGATGTTTTGTAGTATCTCAGTAGAGTAGTTTTTAGTTCGTTTTCTTAGAACTTATTTACTACATTTCATTTTGTAATATACGTATATACCGATCCATGTTATATTTATAAATAAAGTCATCTATCTACAGAGTTTGAAAGAAAGCCTAAAAAGTTCAAATTTGCTCATATTAATGACAAATAATTGAAGAAATATTTTCAGATAGTAATGTTTCATTAATCAAAAGTTAACAAACTCCTATGAAAGTAATATGTCAAAAATGAAGGCAATACAGCTTCTGTCCAGAATGTCTTAGGTAGGCATGCAACTCTTAACATTGCTCTTGTCCTTTACAATAAAGTTTAGTTCATTCACTCTGCTAGTACTCCATTTTGTTGAGGAGTGTATGCCACTATGAACGTCCTCCTGATACCTTCTTGTTGACAGAAGTTATCAAACTCATCGCTGGTATGTTCTCCTCCATTGTCCGTCCTCAAATACTTGATCTTTTCTCCATATTCAAGCTCTACCTGTGCTTTGAATATTTTGAAGACTGAAAAGACATCTGCGTTCCTCTTGATAGGATATACCCAATATATCCTGAAGTAATCATCAATAAAAGATATAAAGTATCTAGCTCCTTCTTAGGACATCACCGGTGCTTGCCAAACATCAAAGTGAAGCAAGTCTAGAATCTTTTTACTTCTAGAACTGGATGTATTGAACTTTAATCTATACTGCTTGCTTATAAAACAATGCTCACAATAGAGTAAAGATACCTTTGTCAGACCAGGAAGCACTTCCGTTCAGAGTGAATCTTCAAGCCTCACTCGGACATATGACCAAGCTTACGATGCCATATCATCATTAATTCATCTCTGGATTTTGTTGAAGCAACTGATGCCTCCTTAACCATTAGTATCTCTCTTTTAAGTGTATATAGATTCATAGTGATCTGTTCCATCTTTATTACTATAAGCATGCACTTCATGATCCCATTTTCGATACGATTTTTGCAACCAAGGTTATGTAATTGTCCCAAAGACAATAGATTTTTCATCAAACCCTTCACATGTCATACCTCCTATATAGTACGAATAGTACCATCGTATATTTTCATCTTGATGGTGATGATTCTAGCAATTTCTAAAGCATGATCACTACCCTTAAGCACAGATTCTCCAGAGACAGGCTCATATATGTTTATGATAAGTCATGTGCCATGTTGCTCCTGAATCCACTAGACAAACATCAATAAGCTGTCTTCTGTCCTATCAACTAGATAAACATCAATGAGCTACCTTCTGTCCCTAGAAATTATTAATGCTTCATTGTTCAAGATTTTTCTAACTTGCAATGTTCCCCTAAGCATTTGATGACTCGGGATCCTTCCCTCTAGATTCTCAATTCTGGTTGAGTTACCAACACTCTTTCTTGTAATAGTGGTGGCACCTGACATTCTTCTTGCTTCTTGACTTTGATTTACCCTGACTCTAACTCCCACTGAAGCTGCGTTTTATTGATCTTCCTCTTATTATCAAAGCCTCTGCTTATTGTGAACTTTCCAATCTATCTTTCTTATTCTTATGCCGATTTTCTTTTTCAAAAATAGTAGCTGTAAGATTATTGAAAACTAGAGTTATAACATTACTGGTCACATTTATGATGAGCTGATTATACGAATTAGGTAGACTCTAAAATAAGATTTATGCACATTTATTATCCTCTATTTTATGCTCTATTGTTATGAGCTGTCAAAAATAGAGTGTTGAAGGTATTGATGTGATTGGTCATCCTAGTTGATTCCGTCATCTGAAGAGTGTAAAGTCTTCTCTTTAATAAGATTTTATTATGAATTGACTTAGCCTGATACAATTTTGTCAGTATATTCCATATCTTTTGGGCTAACTTCTTCCCCTCAGTGCTAGCTATAACTTCATCTGCTAGCGCCAGATGTAAGTTAGCGATAGCATTGTCATCTATCTCTTCTCATTTTTTATCATCAGTGATCTTAGCAGGCATTTCCATACAATTGTAGCTAGGCAATTATCTTTTCTCAAGATCACCTTTATCTTAATTTTCTATATAGAGATTTTTCCCCAATTGAACTTCTTTATATTGAATTTTGCCACCATTTTTATTCAACACGATTTATTCAGTTACCAATGTTTCACTGCACTTGAACAACACTGTATTTGTGAATAGTATAGTATACATGAATAGTATCACATATATGCATAGTCCTGTGCAAATGAATCATATGTGTATATAAACAGCACTCTAACCAATGACTCTGATACCACTGTTAGGAGATCGGCTTTACGAAAATGACAATACACAGCTAAAATATAAGTTGAGAAAAATTTAGAAAAGGTGAAAAGATAAGGCACACAAAAGATTTAATGTAGTTCACCCAACTTAGGCTATGTCCACGGACAATCTTGTAAGTATTTCACTATGAAAAAGAGATTATAACTCACTTCTCTCTAAATACAAAGAGAGTACAAATGAACCTCTCTATCTTAAAATAGGAGAAAATACTCTCTTGAAATAATTTAGAAAAAAACAAATGGGATACTTAAGAGGAATTCCTAAGCTTGAACTTTTTCTTAAAGGGATTAAAGATATTTGAATGGGATGAAGAATGGTAATAAGGATAGGTGTATTTATAGGTGAAGCCCTTCTCCTATTCCCTCTTTTTTTTTTATATCTTTGTTTTCTTTCTTTCAGTGCCCACAATCAAATATTGCGGCTTGTGCCGCATAAATTGACTATATACAATCAATTTCATGAGAGAAATTTCTCTATAGTCAGCCACATGTCATATAACTTCTTAAGGACTACATACCAAGTGAAGCATAAGAGTAATCTGTTTCTTGCTGAGTTTCAGTAACCAAGAGCAAATTGTTATTTGGGTCAACAGTCCAATTTTACTAGTGAAGCTTTAGTTTTCTCAAGGATATCATTTCTCTAACAACTTCTTTTTTTTAGGAAACATTTCTCTAACAACTTAAAAATCATCTCAGATTTTATATATATATATACATAAAAGAAAATTGAAGATTTAGGATAAGTTAAAATGTTATTCTTATACCTTGTTTAAATAAGCGAGAGATAGTGAGGGAGTTACGAGAGACGAGAAGATGTTCGGAGAAAGAGCCACGCCAACGCCGGTCCTACTGGCAAGAGAGGGTCGCAGATAAGTTGACTATTGAGGAGCGAGAAAGAGAGCAAGACTCAGGAACGGGGAGTGAGAGTAAGCATTTTAGACAGATAGATAGATAGATAGATATATATATGGTTGCCAATCCAGTAGGTATTTTTTTTTTTACCTATATGTAGGTATTTTTTTTCTAGCCGTTGGATCATCATCTAACAATGATCTAACGGCTAAAATGAGATGTATAAAAAGACGTGCATCATTAATGCTTTTTCTTTCTCCTATTTTTAATATAAAAAAATATGCAACAAAATTTTTCATTGGCCCAATTGATACCTATGCATAGGTAAACAAAAAAAAAATACCTACTGGATTGGTGCCCTATATATATATATATATGAAAAGAGAGAGAGAAAGAGAGAGAGAGCATTTTCAGAGAGATGAAATGTGCAGACATCCAGCTAGCTAGGGAAGAAAATGGGGGATTATAAGCTCAGAACCAATGATAATATCCTTGGTAATGTATTTAAAATTTTTGCTAAATATTGGCACTGCGTCAGTATTTCCTACCTGGTCTGAAAAACTTCGCCGAACTCTATAGCGAGAACAAAGTTCTTGCTAATACTAATATTTAAGGAGAAAAAAATTAAAAGACAAAATCATCTCGGATAAAGCGCTTTCACCGAGAACAATGTGCTTAGTAATACTTGTTTGGGCAAGATTTTCCTAACTGTTAGGCTAGAGTCTCTTTTTGAGGAGCAGTGGCTAAGACTTTTATGTCTTAGCTATTGTCCTCATTTTTTGTAGTAGTACAGTTTATAACAAAGGGGTTATTGCTATAACCATTGCATAAGTCATGGGTCTTACTATATAAGTTATAGCTTTGGGGTGAAAAGTGATACAATGAGTATAATTCAGGGACCATTACTATATTTAACCCAATAAAAAAGCGAATTTCAATTAATTTTTTCCATTCTATACAAAGAAGCAAACATATATCAAGTGACTTATCATTTTTTTCGTTTTTTAAATCATTCTAAAGAAAAATCTATTTATGGAAAAACTCATTCCATGATAGAGGTAGGATTCCATACGAAATTTAAAAGTGAATGGAAATAAGTGGATATGACTTGCTATAACAGGTAGAGAAAACATATCCATCTATGGATAAAAATAAAAATACTCATTAAAAGCTCACTATATATATAGTTAAGTTTGATGCAATTGGTATCGCCTACATGGCATTTTTCATGAATTAAAACTGAATAAATAAAAACATTGATTAAGAAGGTATATATAAACGATATATGTGCTACAAAAATATGCTATGGCTCTTTTTTTAAGCATCAAATTTCCATATTGTATGGTTCTGATTAGACATATTGTTAATTGGGTCATACTGTGTCGGCTGTGGCACATACATGCCTTGTGTCGTACCAGCCCAGGCATAATTAGTAATCATGCAATGTCGTACTCGGCCTGTAATATACTTGTGACTATTGTCATGTTGTAATTGTCCGGTTGACATGCTGTTATCGTAGTTGTCTATTTTTTGTCACTATTTTTGATTTTATACTATTATTATGTCTAATTTAAAATCATGTTCACTTATGATATTGTGCTATTTCCGTGCCTAATAGCGCTCGTTTAGCACTCGTTTCCGGTATTACGCTATTTTTATACTAATTATACCCATTTTAGATACTTTATCATTTTCATGTCAAATAATCCTTGTTTATGATATTATGCTATTTCTGTATTTAACTTGCCCGTTTTTTATATTATATGTGATTTTCATGTTTAATTATTTATGTTTTCAAACTATTATTGTTTTTATGCAATAATCGTGCTCATTATTGATTTATTTTTCAAATTTAGTTATTTTAATACTAACAGCACATATTTACTTTTAAGTAATTATGGGATATTAATTTTTAATTGTTACGTACTAATAAGAAATTATCAAAAAAATTTAGATGATTTTTATATAAAAAAAAGTCTAAATTGAAATATTACAAATGTATGTAAAAATGATAATTAATTTAAATTTCTATAATTTAAGTACATTCAAACTAGATTAGTGCATACTCTGTTACGACCCAAAATCCTAGGCCGTGACTTTTTGGTAATTTTGAGTGTAAATTAATATAAATGAAGAATTTTACAAAATTTGGGGGAAACCAAGTACTTGGGTCTTTCATTTTAGTCCTTGAATTATTAGAAATTTTAAGTAAAAGGGAACACATCTTTGGTTCAATTTATCAAAAAGAAACTCCAATCAGAATTCAAGAAAAACATAGTTAAATTGAATAAAAACTTGGTTTGATAAAATCTTTAATGTTGATTAAAATGAAGTTCTCAAATCTTGAGTCGGAAAGTCCAAAAATCGATTTACAGAGTTTATTAAAATCCCAAGTACTTAAAACTTTGGAAGTATACTCTTCGGAAACTAAAGGGTCCCATTTATACAAAATCCTCAAATAGTAATAAATACGCCCTCATACATTCACTTTGCATAAACAATAAATTTGGCTAAATAGTTAGGAATGAAAAAGAATAGGACAAGTTATGAGGACCAACCGAAGAAGAATAGGGATAAGACTGCAACGGAAACCAAGCGACTTGCCTGGCCATCGAGAGAACCAACTCGAATGAACAACCACCTGAAAGGGGGGAAAAAAATAGAAGGGGTGAGCTCGAAAACTCAGTATGAAAGCTGTTATCTCATTTTAAAACCTTTTTAGTGATGGAAAGCCCCTGCATGGTTAGTTTACTCCAAAATGCCTTTGTAAAATCACGTGTGCATATATTCATAAAAATATCCAAAGCCGATAATCCATATGCACATACATACATATATAGGTGTACAGAAAATATAATATCTCAAAACTAATCAGTCCATAAACACATGACACAAATCCACCCATACCCATGAGTTCACAACCTCTCATCAATGGAAACCAGGGTGTTGGCACTACGTATGCCATACAGCCTGCCTGACACCTAGCCCATAACCGGAGGGGACATCTGTGTGTCGCCTACCAAACCTGGAGGGGCAACTGCATTGCCTACGCCTGCGAAATGGGGAGGTAATCAGAAGAAATACCCCGCGCGGGTTCAGGGACTCTGCACCGTCGGTGGGGCCGCAGCACCACACTGTAAAAACTCCATGATGCTAACCTGGTACTCATGTGTGATCCTATGACACGTGTACTCTGAACTTATATGTAAAACTAGCCATACAGTAGTTTAAGTTCAAGTAATGCTCTGGTTTTTAATAAAATGGTTAATTAAATTTTTGTAGAAAAATAGGCAGCATAACGGCCCTATTTTAGCATATCCAAAATTAACCTGCACTCAGAAAAGTCCCAGAGCAATCCAATATATACAATACGATTCAATTCCACCACATATATCCAAAGCAGTTCAAAAATCACAT
>JXTC01000051.1:581178-609692 GCA_002914845.1 Trema orientale
ATACTCAAATTACACTCAAGTAAATAACTCGAAAGTTATAGTTTACACGTGCCCAAACTATATTTTTCTTTCGTAACTTTTTAACGGTATCTATTGGAGATGAGTTTTAATTTTAGAAAATCTTAATATCTTTGAGCTATTTGGCTTAAAATTATTAAATTTTTAATTTTTTCTTTAAAAAAAATTAGAAATTGACCTAATATTTATAGATATATATATTAATTTGACCTAGATGATATGTTATTGTATTAAAATTAGGCCAAAATATTTTTATAAAGTTTAATGTAATTTTTTTCCTTTTTTTTCAAATTAATTATTTTTCTTAATCGGGCATGTCGTGCCTATTATTTATGCCACAATGATGGCATAGCCCAAGTACATTTACTTATGAGATTTGGACACTTATACCTAAATTTTAAAAATAATACAAAAAATATGACCTTCCTAAAATAATTATTTTTTCCTACAATATTCAGTTGTAGTTTTCTAAATATTTTAATCATTGGAAATCGAGAAATCAATTTAGTTGTTAGAAATTAAGAAACCAATTTGGTTTCTTTTAGCCAATTTTGTTTATAGTTTCCAAAGTAATTAGAAAAATGCTACTGAATATCATATAGAAAAATATTTATTTTTGGAACCTTATATTTTTTGTATTATTTTTTAAAATAAAGTACGGAGTATTATTTTTCTTTTATTTATCCTATTGTGCTAATCCGAACACAAGTATTAATCGTGTTGTGTTGTATGTGCTGTATCTTTGTCAGGCCATTTGCTAGTGTCGGCGAACCCATCTTGACACCAATATTTCTGATATCTGATCTTATATTTTGAAACTGTAAATTCTGTAATACTAGATAGGTAGTTATTCCCTACCACATCTTTTTCTATTTACAAGTTACAGAATTATTCTGAGCACTTAATGACCCACATAAATAAATTTTTGAGCCTCAGACCGCTGATCAAGATTGAGACGCTTGGTACTCTGTACACAGACGATTAATTTGAAAATGATGGGTACTATTCTACATGCATGTACAAATAGTAAAAATGACCAGGTCGAAATCTACTTTGATTACATATATACACATGAACTAGCGTGCATATAAATATTTTAACACCTAGCGATTGTCAAATTGACGTTTCACACAACAATTATATGTTCAAATACTATCTTTTGTAATAGTTTCAAACAGGTATATGCATAAAAGAAAAATCTCATCACAAAAGTTTAACCCTCGCAACTAGTATCCAAATTAAATCTTCAGCTAACTTTCTCCTCCTGGGGCATGGTCCGCATGGACAGACTTAAATTTGGCCGACTCACTTGTAGGCACTGAGACCTATTAAAGGAAACATTACAACCCTGACTTTTTCAACTCATAGCGCTAGCTAGCTAGCCCTGAAACAAAGAACAGAAAATGTTCTCTGAAACATTGACGGCATCAATGGCCATCTTCTGTGTCCTCCTTGGACTCTTCTACTCTTTCCTCCACATCCTAAGCTCCTTCTTTTCGCCGCCTAGACACCAACACCCCACTCGGAAGCTTCCACCGGGACCCCGGGCAATCCCTGTGGTCGGAAACCTCCACATGTTAGGTACTCTCCCCCACCGCAACCTCCAAACCCTAGCCCAAAAGTACGGGCCCATCATGTGCATCCGTCTTGGCCTCGTCCCGACCATCGTCGTCTCCTCCCCCGCCTTGGCTGAGCTCGTGCTCAAGACCCACGACACCGTATTCGCAAGCCGCCCGAAAACCCAAGCCTCTGAGTATCTCAACTATGGCACCAATGGCATTGGGTTCACGGAGTATGGCCCCTATTGGCGCTACGTCCGGAAAGTTTGCACTCTTCAGCTTCTCAGTTCGTCGAGAATTGTGTCTTTTGGGCCTTTGAGGAAGCAAGAGATGAATTTGATCGTGAAGCAGGTGAGGAATGCGGCGGAACGACATGAGGTTGTGGACCTCACTGAGAAAGTGAGTGAACTTGTTAAGGAGATAACGTTTAAGATGATTGTCGGAATTGACAACAAAATTGATAGCGTTGACTTCAGACGGCTCGTGGAGGAGGGTATGAGACTGATTGTTACTTTTAATCTGGCTGATTATGTGCCTTATCTCGGCGCACTTGATATTCAGGTCCGTGTATATATATAAAAGTTTGGTTTAAATGGTTACAACAATATTTACTCATAGATGGTTAGAATGGTTTAAGCCGTCAGATCTAATATCCTAGAGTGGTGATTAGTTTGGTGGTTGGCCAAAAAAATTTAATGCTATTTATTACCATCAAAAAAATTTAATGCTATCGCTACTTTTTTTAGTATCCATTCATGGTCACAAAAAAATTGTAACCATTGAGAAATCCTCCATATATATATATATATATATATATCTTTTCCAGTCCAATAGATTTTTTTTTTTTTACAGTATTTTTTGTTTCAGCCATTAGATAATTATATATAATTATTTCCTTTACCCTTTTATAGGTAAGTGTGTATATATATTTATGAGTGTTTGTTAAATTAAGGATTGATATATAAGCATCATATATATATATGTAATTTCTTGAAACTAAAAAATAAAATAAAATAAGCTGAGTGTTATTACTAGAATATATGTAGGGCCAAATGGCCTCTGAATTTTAGATCATTATTTGAAAAATGGTTATTTTTTTAACGTTATTGAATTGAACTTGTTTAAAAAATGGTCATTTTTCATATTTAATAGATCAAAATATATTGATTTATTTTGTATAAAATTGATTTATTTTTCAAAAGATGGATTTATTTTTTTTTTAAAGTAGATCAACTAAGAAACGGTCATTTATCAAAATAAAATTATAAAAGAGCCGTTTAATAAATAAGTTTAAAGAACAATTATTTTTTAAATTGATCTAGAAAAAAAGACATTTCTTATAAATACTCATATATGTATACATATGGAGAGTTCTTAATATAAATACTTTTGTTTTCCTTTCATGGACTGGGTAAAGTACATATTAAGTTGAAAATACCTTACATAGCTATTAAAGTCTTACTACTTTCATACTTATTTTTGAGCTTTTTAGCCAAATGTCCGAATTTTGGAATATAATTTGCAAAATGACCGTTTGAAAAACACTGTTAAAGATGGCCGAATTACGAAAATTATTTAAAAAATTGATCGTTTTTCATATTTAGTATATCAAAATATATTGATTTATTTTTTGAAAATTGATTTATTTTTTCAAAAATTAATTTACTTTATAAAACATTGATTTAAATTTATATCAACTAAAAAAAGGTCATTTATCAAAATAAAATTATAAAACAGTTACTTATTAAATAGTGCAAAAAATGACTATTTTGTAAATTGAGAAAAAAAGGCCATTTCTTATAAATACTCATTTATTTTTGCTCACTAACGGGTAATTGCACATTAATACTTTTATTTTCACTTTTAAAAAAAAAATAAAAAGTGTTATAGAGAGAAGAAAAAACATGAATTAATGTGAATGAATTAAAAGGATTCATCTTACAATTCCTTTTGTCATAAAAAAAATGCCAGATTTATAACGATATAGAACTATTAAAAACAAATAGTATATTGAAATAGTTTAGCAAACAATTCTATACCTATTAGACTTCATTTGGTATGCTGTATAGGATAGGATAAGATTGAACTACTTTTAAGCCACGTTTAGAATGCAGTATAAGAATGAGATTGGATTTAATTAAATTAATATCATATTTAGTATATGCATACGAGCGGGATTAGATTATATTAAAATAATCCACTCCAAAAATAATATTCTTAGAATGGGATAATCTTATCATCTTGAAAATTTAGGATTAAGAGATATTAGGAATTTGAATAAAAATTATAGACTGTTAAATGGTACTTTTTGAAGTAAAACTTCAAAAGTGGTATTTTCAAAATTAACTTTTAAAAGGGGTAGAATGAGAAATGGTATTTTTCAAAATATTTTTTTAGAAACGGTATTTTTGAAAATAATTTTATGAAAATGATATTTTTCCAAAATTAAGTTTTAAAAGTGGTTTTTTCAAAAATTTCTAAAAGTGATATTTTTGTAATTCATTTTTTAAAAGTGATATTTTAATAAAATTAGTTTTAAAAATAGTATTTTAAACTAATCTTTAAAAGTGGTATTTTGATAATTAATCAAACCTCAAAATTGTTATTTATTTAAAACTATGAAACACACATGCTATTTCTATCCTAACAAAAAGTAGTATACTAAACATGGGATAGGATTGGGCTAAAATCATGTTTTATGCTATCTTATCCAATCCAATCTAATCCTTTAAAATAGTCCAATCATATCATATCCTATCATGCATATCAAATGAAGCCTAAGGGATTAGATAGAATAGGATGGAATATGATAGGATAGGATTATAGTCCATCCTATCCAATAGTTGGTGTGCTGCTTTTTGTTAGAATAGGATTAGCATGTGTGTACTGTGTTTCATATTTTTAACTAAATAACAAACTCTGATGTTTAATTAATTTAGAAAAATATTACTTTTTATAATTAATTTAGAAAAATACCACTTCTAAAACAATTGTTGAAAAAATAATTTAAAAACTTATTCACAAAAATACCACTTTCAAAAAACTATTTTGAAAGATAAAATTAATTTAGAAAATACCACTTCTAAAACAATTTTAGAAAAATTATCCTTTTTTAAACTTATTTACAAAAATACGACTTTCAAAAAAAATATTTTGAAAATACCATTTCTTATTTTACGACTTTAAAGTTTGAATTTAGAAAAATAACGAATTTTAAAAGTGAATTTCAAAAAATACCATTTTTAACCGCTTCAAAACATTCTTAAGCAAATTCCTAATCCCTCACAATCCTAAATTCTCATGAGGATAAAATTATCCCTTTTAAAGGTACTATTTTTAGAATAGATGATGGTAATATATCAAATACCTCTCATATTCATGCACCAAACATAATATTAATTTAATCATATATCCAATTTCATCCTTCTCCTACCTTCCAAACATGCAAGTTAATAATATAAATTAGTCTACCAAAAAATACGTAAAAGGAATAGAAACCTAAATCATCAAATTAATCGAATGAGATAGGGAAAAAAATGTTCATTCCAGCAAGTAATAAACGAGCTTCTTCTACATTTAAATGAGCACTAAATACAATATATATTTTAATAAAATTATACAACTCATTGTGTTTGCTTGATCAAAATCACATAATCCAAATTAGATCCATCAATTGATGAATATAGCAATACCTTTGAAGAAGTACCCTTTTTTAAATACAAATTGACAATATACTCTCATTAAAAATATTCTATATAACTCGATTTGTTATTATAATCTTTATTTGAATTTAACAAAATTATTTTCTTCAAAGAAAAAAGAGAGTATGGGAATGAACTCTAAATTTATACTTGGGGCCAAGGAATTAATGGTGCTCTTTATATATTTATATAAACATATATAAATAAGGTAAGTTTTCAACAAGTATTTTTATTTTTGCTCCATAGGTACATTTGATCAAGTAGAAAATTATAACTTTTGATAGCTCACTTACTTCTATTTCAATTCTATTTCTTATAAGGAAACATATTTGCTCCCCGTCCAATTTTAATTAATTTCAAGTCTAATTCTTATAATATGTCTTGGAATCATTTAACTTTTTTAGTGGAAGTTTTTGGAATTAATTTTTGAATAATTGTGGAATGAAAAAGTAGATTCCTTTTTAATTTATATTCAGTTACATTATTTTGTTCTTCTTCTTTTCATGATTCTTAATTTTTTAATTTAGATTTAAATTTAGTATAATTTAATAAGTATGAAATATCCTTTTGGAATTTAGATAGGTACAACTATTTTTTTTTTCAACATAAATGTAGGTGTGATTTTATTATTTTTGCTAATTTTAAAAAATATTTAACTACCTATAATATGGAATTAATTATCAAACTTTCTTGTACTTAATATTAAGATTTTTAATTTAATTATTTTTAATGTTTTCCATAATTTAATTAGTAATAAAGTATTTTTGGTGTTAGTGATTGTTTTATTACTTTTTTTTGGTTTTTTAAGTTAGTTTTTTTATGAATTAAATTTCACTTTAGAATTTATTATATAACACATGGAGTTAATTGAGAATAGAATATAGGAATTCAAATTGAACAGTAACAAATGATCTTTTATATTTAGATAATATTCAATACGATGCTTCTTCAATGGATATTATTATTTTTAGCCGTTGATGGGTAGTCTAATTTAAATCGTTTGATTTTGATCTGATGCCTATAGGCTATAATTACTTAGATAGTTCTACTAAAAAATCTATTATATATATTTAATACTTACTAATCATAAAAGATATAATTTATTTTTTCATACGGTTGGTAACCGCTTGTTACGTGCTAAGTTTGATTTTTTTTTTTTTTCTAATTTGATTCCATTACTTTATTGTTATTAATTAAAGAAAAAAAATTAACCTTTTATTTTTCTTTATATATGATTCATATTTAAGGGTTGTTTTAACCAAAAAAAAAAAAAAAAAAGGTAATTACCGAAAAACCAAAAACATATGGAGGTTAGCTTCTTATTATGTTAAAACAGAGAACTTATTCCTATTAGACAACAACAACAACAATAATAATAATAATAATAATAATAAGTAAGAACTCTATGTCCTACATAAGGATTTTATTATTTTTCTACAAAAAATGTAAAATAAAAAACATTTTTTAAAAAAAGAAAAAGAAAAAAAAATAGTAAGAAGTTTTACATTAAAACAAAAAAAAAAAAAAAGAAACACTTATTCTAGTGTTCTACATAAGGAGTTTATAATTCTTATCATGTTAAGGAAAAAAAAAAAGAAAAGAAAAGTTTTCCGAGTAGTAATAACTATGGCCTACCTATAAGTTTAATTTTTCATAAATGAAAAGAAGATTGTAATGGGAAAAAACTTTGTAAAATATATTGAATTTGCGTTAATTGATATATTTATTCAACTTATTGTAACCATTCAATAGCAATTGAAGGATCTAAAATTAGAGTAACTTTGGATGGGTAAATACTAATACTATAATACCATTATTAAAGAAGCGCGTGTGTGTATATATATTGTTTTTATTAGCATTTTTATAGTTTTCTTCTAATTTTCAGGGACTCACAAGGAAGATGAAGAAACTAAGTAAAGCCACTGACAAAATCATAGACAAAAAGATTCTTGAAATCATACAAAATAGCAGTGAACAACAACAACAAGAAGAAGAAGATTCAAATAATTACAATAATAAACCCATGACCTTTATAGAAGTTTTGTTGTCATTAATGAACAAACCAATGAATGACCATTATGATCAACCCTACACAATTCAGATGACCAACATCAAAGGCGTGATTGTCGACATGATAGCTGCATCCTACGAAACTTCGGTCGCTGCGATTGAATGGACACTGTCCGAACTCATGAGACACCCTAGGGTGATGGAAAGTCTTCGCCAAGAGATAAACAAAGTTGTGGGAACAAACCGGATGGTGGAGGAATCTGATCTGCCAAAGCTGACTTATTTGGACATGGTCGTCAAGGAGACTCTAAGGTTGCACCCACTTGCACCATTGTTGGTTCCACGTGAATCCATGGAAGACATCGAGATAAATGGCTATTACATACCAAAGAAGACTAGGGTTTTCATCAACACTTGGGCTATAGGACGAGACCCAACCATTTGGTCGGACAATGTTGAAGACTTTTTTCCTGAGAGATTCGATGGTAGTGATATAGATTTTAAGGGACATGATTTTCAGTTCCTCCCATTTGGGTCGGGTCGTAGAGCGTGCCCAGGAATGCAATTAGGGTTGATGACTATTCGCCTTGTGGTGGCCCAATTGGTACATTGCTTTGATTGGAGACTTCCCGATGGGATTCTCCCTGGTGATTTGGACATGACCGAGAAATTTGGACTTGCAGTTCGAAGAACCAAACATTTGCTCGCCTCTCCAACTTACTGTCTATCAATCTAGTTGATATATAGTACTTAGCTCTATTGTCAAAATTTATTGTTGAACTGCGTATTTCTTTAGAAACAAAAATAGCATTTATCTAATGATTTTTCCTATAGTGATTGATTTTATGTCATGATTTCGGTATTGAATTCTATAGAATTAGGTTTATGGTATTGTTGTTGGGATCTGTGTTGTTGAAGCAATTATATTTATGTCACATTCTTATATTTGAATAAAGACATTTGGTTTCTTAATTATAACATGTTGCATAATATTGTTTTTATTAATTATAAATAAAAGTCACTTATAGTGTTGTAAAGAACTAAGCATAAGAAGTCGTACACAAGTAGAAATTCGCCTCTAAAAGTAATTTTGCTTGTAGTAATAAGTTTACAATCGTTAAGTAGAGATGGACAGTCTATTTGGAAATGATTATAGTAATGTTTGTTTCAATTGAAAATGATTGACTGATCATGAATCGAAGTTTTGACTTCAAACTTAGAGCATTAGTAGTGTATGTTATATAAATTGAACAAGGCTAAGTAAAATTAGGAACGTTCAAGTGTAAGTATCATAACAAGAACTGAAATTTTATTACTTTATATCTATCTTAATCTTGAGTAGATAATTAAGATATTAAATAGTGTGATATTAAATAGTGTGATCTAACTTCACAATTTACACCTTGGTATCTTGAAAATTTTATTTTACATATAGTGGGAGCATATATTCAAATATATGGAATTCATGACTTTTATGAAGAAAACAAAAAACAATTTTATTAATATCTTATCCTTTAAAAGCAAATGATATACCGAGTGTGCTTTAAAAACATCCACTAAACTTTATATATATATATATATATATCGCACCAATCCAGTAGGTATTTTTTTTTTAACCTATGAATAGGTATTAATTTGGCCAATGAAAATTTTTCATGCACATTTTTTTATTATAAAAAGTATGATAGAGAAATAGCATAAATGATGCACGTCTTTTTATGCACTTCATTATAGCCGTTAGATCACCATTAGATGATGATCCAACGGCTAAAAAAAATACCTACTAGATTGGCAACATATATATATATATATAACAAGAAACACATTTTAAATTTGGTAGATAAAATTTTAAGGTAAAAAAATATACCTCGTCTCTCCAATATCATTTTAGGAGCCAATTAATTTCTTTTTCCCTCTCTACCTATACTTTTGGCTTGTACTTTTATTTTTTTCCTTTTCAACATAGCCTTCAAAAAAAATTAGAAAAAAAAAGAAAAGAAAATCATAGTGATAATATTTGGATCTTTTGTTAATAGTAATATTATGCTAGAAGGTGGGAAAAATATCTTTTACGTACGTAACTATAATTGTCATAACTATAATTGTTTCTTTTAAATGATTTAAAGTGAATTTTCTACTCCTTCCCCCCTCCCTCCCTCCTCTTCCCCCGGGAGGAAAAAAAAAGAAGAAGGATATGTCGAAGAGATGAAATAAAAGTACAAGTCAAACGTATAGGTGGAGAGAGAAAGAGAAAGTAATTGATACCTAAAGTGATGTTAGAGAGAATAGATTTTGCCTTAAAGTTTTAACTACCAAGCTTAAAATATATTTATTTGTTCTATTTAGAAGAGGGGAAAAAAAGCTTAGTGGATATTTTCTATTTACTGGAGGGAAACATAATATAACATTTGGGTGAATTCTTAAAACATTACAGGACATTAAGGGGAATTTTTAAAACATAACATAACGCTACCCACTAGGGCTAGCTCAATGGGTGGGATGGATAGGGTCTGGGTATTAGGTTAGGAGTGAATAATAAGGTTGTTTTGCAGGAAGAATGTTATCTTGCATTTGAATTTGAGTTTGTTTATTGAAAAAAGATTTTTTTTTAATAATAGTAGATATGTTTCTACCCCTTAAAAAAATAATAAATAATATTAAATATATAAATAAACTTTGGGTCTCTTCCTTTATGGCCCATATAGCTGTTTGGAATCTTCATATATAAATTTCATTAGCATATTTCTTTTCTTTTATTTTAGTATAAATAATTTTATTAGTCTCTGAATTATAGAGAAAGTTTTACTTTAGTTTTTAAATTTTAAATTGTGTCATATTGGTCCTTAAACTATTAAAAATATTTCAATTTAGTCTTTTTTATTATATATTTTGTTTGATTCTTATCAGAATGAGCATAGAATTTGTATTTCTCATTCTGCATTAGTGATTTTAACAAAATATCATATTTTGAATAATTCTGCGTTGTATTACTATTAAGTAAATAATTGATTTGTGTTCAACTAATTATTTTTTCAAATTTCTTTAATTCATATTTTAATTTTTTTATAATATTAGATTATACTTCTGAATATGAAATAAATATTAAAAAATAACAAAGACACCTCATATGTTCATTCTATTAAGAATGAATTGAAATATATAACAAAAGAACTAAAATGAAACTTTTTTAATAATTTAAAGATTAAAATAGCGTAACTTAAAATTTAAAGACCAAAATAAGATTTTTCTTGTAATTTAGGATCAGATCATTAATCCTAAATAAATTCATTAATCCTAAATAAATTTTATTTAGGAATATGAAAATTTCATAGAAGTCTCCCTTTTCCCATTTGTCGTCGTCCCCTGCATTAATTTATTGGTTTGACTTACGAGCTCCTACGACGGAGTCTTTGAAGCCATCAAAACCAACTTGTCAAAGAAGAGAAGAACATTAGATTGATCCTCACAACACTATTCACTTCTCTCTCTCTCTCTAGCAGATTGCACTGTAATCTGCAGATTCTCGGAGAGAGAAACAATGGAACCTGATTCTGATCGCTCACCTCAGTTAAAAGGGGTCGTTATAATCTCTCTTCCACCACCAGATAATCCCTCTTTGGGCAAAACAATTACTGCTTTCACACTCTCTGACTCTCCCCCTTACCAAACCCACCAAGAAAACCTCAATAACAATCACCATAACCATAGCCAGACCCCTCTCCCAATCCAAACCCCACAAAACCGCCATCTTCAAATCTCGCTTCCAAGCTTCAAACTCTTTAATGGGGTCCCAAGAAAGCTTTTCCTCCTTCTGGGTATCTCTATTTTTGCTCTGGTTTTGTATACTCATGTGTATCCAATGGTGGTTGAAGAGTTTCGAAGGTCCAATGATGATGATGGGCCCAAGTCCTTTATATTCCCTTTGTATCCGAAATTGGGTACTCGTGGGAAGAATGATGCGGAGCTTAAACTAGGGAGGTTTGTGGATTTTGAGAAAGAGGATGTTGTGACTCCATTTGGTGGTGGCATTAGAGCCCAAAAAGTCAACAAATTGGTTTCTTCTGCTGTTAAAGTTGACTCATCAACCATTTTTCCTGTGAGGGGCAATGTTTATCCAGATGGGTATGGAAGAATCTTGTTATTGAGTCATCAACCTTTGCCTGGTTTTTCTGAAATTGGAATAGATGGGAATGCTTTTAGATCAGGATATTGTAGTTCAGCTTGAGAATCAAGTATATAAGACAGTGACTATCGTTTCAATTTTATCAACATATTGTAATATAGCATTCTTTCAAATCCAAATCAGATGAAAATGTACCATATTTATGTATGTCAATTTGCTTTGAACAAGGAGGCCTGAGACTACCCACTTCTGATAACCCTGTTTTGTAGGTTTAGGCTTATAAGACACTACTTTTATTTGCCTCGCCATTCTTGCCAAACTGACAACTTGTTATCTAAGATTGTCAATTCCTTCACTTTCCAAATTATAGATGCTGATTTTGGTTGTTACCTATTTGCTTAATCTTCCATACAGGTTGTATTACACATACATGCTAGTTGGGAATCCCCCAAGACCTTATTTTTTGGACATGGATACCGGTAGTGACTTAACATGGATCCAGTGTGATGCACCGTGTAGTAGCTGTGCCAAGGTAATGCCTAATTCTCTTCTTTTGTTAAATCTTTTCGTTGTTTATCAGAAACCATAAGAAATCAAGGACCACTATGATGGTTTTATAATTGCAATATTTGTGTGCATGGAAAGGAAGGCTTGTAATCTCATCCATAATCTGAATGTGGCGTTCTTCCAGTTTTTGTAGTGTTACTGGAAACTAGGAAAATAGATTAAAATCCTGTAACGGACATCACATAGTCAGTAATGCAATGAGCATAATAAGATGTAAGCTTATTTTTTAATTTGAGGCGAAATGGCAAAAACTACGTTATCTAATGAGTACAATTTATGTAGGGAGCAAATTCTTTGTATAAACCCAACAGAGGTAATATAGTACCTCCTAAGGACTCACTGTGCACGGAAATCCAGAGAAATCAGAAGACTGGACATTGTGAAACATGTGAACAGTGTGACTACGAGATTCAATATGCAGACAGTAGCTCATCCTTGGGCGTTCTTGCAAAAGATGAACTTCGTTTGACAATGAAAAATGGATCATTGACCAATGTGGATGTTGTTTTCGGGTATTGCTTTCTCCAAGACCCAAATTTTCCATTTTGGATTTTTGTTACTTACACTACTGACTCAAAGAAATTCCTTTTGTCTTTAAGGTGTGCATATGATCAACAAGGCTTACTTTTAAACACTTTGGTAAAGACAGATGGAATCCTTGGTTTAAGCAAGGCTAAAGTCAGTCTACCATCCCAATTAACAAGCAAGGGGATCATTAAGAACGTGGTAGGTCATTGTCTTTCCATTGACATAGGTGGTGGCGGATATATGTTCTTAGGGGATGATTTTGTACCACATTGGGGAATGTCTTGGATACCCATGCTTGACAGCCCTTCGATGTAAGTTTTCATCTTTTTATCCTTTTTCTTAGTATTATTTCTTTTATAACATTGCATAAAAAGTCAGTTGATTTTGCTCTAAACCTGGAGAATATGGCAGGGAACATATTTAGAAGATTCTATTTGGAGGCAACAATATTTCGAACCTTGAAGTATTCTCATTGTTCCATAAAATCTATTCGTGAAAAAAGCTGTCGCGTCAAAGTTGACCCTATGCCTTTCTTTTGTTCCTTTCCTCTTTTCTGGATCCAAGAAAAGGATGTCTCTTTCAAATGTTTAATTTTATAAGTCATGTAGTTGTGTTTTTCTTCAAAGTTCCGCTAAATATAGAACTAATACAATATAATGCAATGTTCAGTGCTGCTTCTAGCACAAATTAGCACCTGAAAATGTATTATGCCTTTTTTTTTGGCTTTTTGAATTTGCATTAACTAAACACCTTCAAATGCTTCTGTGCTCCATTCGGTTATTTATGTTTTTATTTTCTCTGGGAGATGTCTTATTCTGCTGTATAGTTCAGCTTTGAATTTGATTATGCTGTTACTTCTCCTCAGGGATTACTATCATTCACAGATAGTTAGAGTAAATTATGGAAACATGCAGCTCAATCTAGGTGCATGGAGCAGCAGAGTAGGACAAGTGGTGTTTGACAGTGGCAGTTCTTTTACGTACTTCACAAAAGAGGCATACACCGACCTGGTCACTTCTGTAAGTGCTCAACCCACGTCCATCTAGAACAGCAATGAATTTCATAAGAAACACTGTCATTTGTTTTGCTGATTTTCTAATAACAATTGGTGCAGCTTGAAGAAGTTTCTGCAGCAGGACTGGTCCAAGATTCATCAGATCCAACGTTGCCTATTTGTTGGAAAGCTAAAATGTCACTCAGGTATGCCACTACATATCAGATTAATCATTTTTATGGCAACCAAAATCCTTTTTCAAATTCATTTTTTTGAAAATCACCTTGTTCTCTTCTGATGTTAATAACACCCGCCCTATGGTACAACTGAAATGAGATTTACTTGATTTTCATTTGAGCATAACTATTTTGCGGCTTTCATTTTTATTAATGTTATATGTTTAAATGATTAAAAGAATTCCCATTCTGAGGCATTATACTTAGCTCAGAAGAAAATAATTTACAAAGTTGAAGCTATGAGATATTGTTGAGAAAAGAATGCCATGCCCTCGCAGCCTTTTAAAAAAGTTGTGTTCATGAACACCGTATGCATCTCCACACATAACACATAAATGATCCTTTCTAAAACAAACTGTTTTTTCAATATTTTTTTGCCGCTATCTTACCTCACTCGTAAGTTCCTCAATCATTATGGACATCTGTTCAAAAAGCTGCATCCACATGTTACGCAGATCTGTTGCTGATGTAAAGCAGTTCTTCAAGACCATAACTCTTCAGTTTGGGAGCAAATGGTGGATTGTCTCCACAAGGCTTCGAATCCCTCCCGAGGGCTACTTGATTATAAATGTAAGGATTTCAATCCGTTTATGTTCTTGCTCTTTTACAACAATATTAGGTTTCAAATGCTTTTCTATCAGGTACCCATGTGTCCTATTTTCACAACAACAACAAAAAAAAAAAACCAATTTGTCTCATTTGACTCGAATCTTTTGTAGAGCAAAGGCAATGTGTGCTTGGGTATCCTAGACGGAAGCAAAGTACATGATGGATCCACAACCATACTTGGAGGTACATTGTTAAAGCATAGCAAAATACACTCATTTTTGTTAGGTTTTGATTTGATAATTCCCTTCTAATCCTGGTCTCATCATTCCCAATGACGAGTTCTACCGAGTACTTGGGTTAAATTCCTTTCTGACCTCCAATATAGGCTTTACTTCCAATATAGGCTCCCATTTTCTCCCATAAGAATCACTCTCGTATTTTGTGGAGTAATTGTGAATTTATGTTGTGCAGACATCTCACTGCGTGGACATCTGGTTGTATATGACAATGAAAACCAGAAAATTGGGTGGACGAATTCAGACTGTGCCAAGCCACGACGGTTTGATAGTCCTCCATTTTTTGAGTGATATAGGCCTATAAAATTTCACTTATTTCTACCCTTAAAAACAGAAAAATTAAACACTTTCTTTTTGTATATAATAGGTTTACATGTCCTAAGTTCTTTCTTTTTCTTTTTTTTTGGGGGGGTGGGGTGCTTAAAACCATACCTACTGTGTATGAAGTCTGTCTTGTATAGATTAACATACCTTTTTGTTATCATTATTATCTCGAAAACAGTTACATACTTTTATTATTGTTATTATTATTTGAGATAATATCAACATGTTTTTGACTAAGGAAAGGAATGAAACAAAAAATGGTGGTTCCATTGGACCATCGGTGATATGAACATAAATCCATACACGGTACACACACGAATTATTTGGATAAATGGTTGAGAGTATTATTGGAAAGAAATTAAAATATGACACCGCTGTTGTCTGTGGTATCCAAAGCAAAGGTGCTAAAGCGTTAGAGGAGGATCAATCGCAGAGCGGTGTGGTGTGGTTAATTAATAGGTTTGTATGGCCAATTCCTCCACAAAAAATCATAGCCAAACTTAATTAATTCTGGGTAAAGGATAGTGCTATGTTAAATATCATCTACACTCCCCAACTTTTTTCACAAAAGTAAATAAATAAATAACCTTTCAACTCCTTTCTTTTTTTCGTAGCATTCGGTAGTTTGGGATCTAAGTTCCATACATCCACACAAAAAAAAAAAAAAATATATATATATATATATATAAAAAAATTTAAAAAAAAAAAAATCCTTCTGTGAAAGGCTGAATTTACCCGTTTGATTTTTCTTTTTTGTCGTCAAAAAAAAAAAAGAAAGAAAAGAAGGGAAAGTGATAATGGAGAGTGGAGGAGGCAAATATTGCATTTGCCGGAATGGTATATGATAAAACTTGCACTCACCAGATCCAGTTAGCCCCAGTTAGCAGGACGGAAATTAAACAGCTAATGATACGGGCGCTTATAATTTGGACTTTTATCGGGGAAAAGAAAATACTAATAAAATTTTGTCTAAAATATGTGTATGCTAAAAATTCGTATATTTACTTACAACGTTACACGTATATAATACGATTAATATTTAAAAAATACGTATATAAAATCAGTTAATAAAAATACAGATTTTTAGTAAAAGTATACATTGTCTCCTAGTTTAATTTGATTGGCCATAAAGTTTATATATTATTTATAGAAAAATTGATTAAATACGAAATAATTCAACATAAAATCATTTATACATGATAAGTAATAACAAAAATATCTATCAGATTCGGAATAAAAATAAATTAATTTCAAAGAAAAAAACAAAATTGCGAAAAGTATTTTATACGATTGAAACATAAATGTATAATTAAACAGTCTAATTTTCATTTATAGTAAATTTTTTTTATTTAAAAATTCAAAAATGTTAACAAAATATTATTGTTATTACTTTTATAAGGAGTAAGTACCATATTAGTGTGCATCAATATTACATTGAAAAAAAAAAAAAAAAGACACTAATACTAGCTATAAATGTGATTCTGTCAAATCATTGAAATTTCGACGTCCTCATGAACCAAAGTAATCCAATACTCAAAAATCAAAGACAAGATCTATATGCACAACCAAACACAATAATATAGATTTTTGCATTATATTATCTTTGGAGGCGGCTATAGTAAGGGCGTCCCTACGTAAGACCCCTGTTTATACACCGTTTGATGGGAATCTGTAAGAATCTGTTTATATACAGATTCCCATCAAACGGTGTATAAACAGGACCTTACGTAGGGACGCTCCAACTATAGACGTACCATCTTTTTCCTATTAACGTGAAAACATTTAACTTAGAAGTCACCTGTCCCATTTTATGTCCCTAATCCTGTCCCATTTACGAAATGCAGTCAGGATTAAATATTTAGTATCGTTTGGAGATTTTGAAACAAAAATTCTTTCCAAAAAAAAAAAAAAGAAAGAGGAAAAAACATTTGAAAAGTTTCCTCATCCCCAAAATTCGGCAACTGGAAGAAAAAATGCACATCAACCACTATTGAAGGAGACAAAAGCTTACATATGTAACTGAAAATTTATCCAAATCGTTTAAAAAGAAAATAGAAAACAATCAATTGATCCCCATCAAAACGGAGCATTACATATGAAATTAATGGGCAAAGCATATAAAGCCGAAAGATTTCAATAGATTTATTCATATATATAAATACATATATATATATATATAAACACGACAAATCTTGAAATAATCCCTCGTTTTCCTAGTTTGTTCAGGCAAAATAATCGAAATCGTATAAGTTTATTTATTAACTTTGTGATTGTGATCAAATCGTCCACATCTAATATTTCAGTTAGAAAAAGACGGCTTGATTTTTATTTTTTATAAATAATGCAATTCATTGGACTTTTAAGTACTTTTTAATTTTTAACCAAACAAGGTTTGGTGGGAGTTTAACCTGAAGGACACATGGCTGTCTTTTAGAGCTGGGACAGGAATGGGGACACAAAATAGGGACAGGTGATTTCCGGCCACACAGAGTTATTAGAGTTTATTCTGCCGAAAAATCTTGCAATTTTCATTCCCCTGTTTAGATGAACTTTTAACATTGCCTACCAACTAGTAAATGCAACATTGCAACACTTCCTATATTTATAAATAAATTAATATAGGACTAGTACATAAATTTGGGAGCGGTATCATCTGCTTCATTGAGAGATATCGAGCATTACTTTACAACTTAAAGAAGAGTACTGATATGCTTCATACTACCAAAATACCCTACGATTTTCCTTCTTCTTTTTAGAGGAAATTTAATCAATGACTAGATGGAGGCAACGTTAACCAACAGTGTATTTGTCTATACATATTATAAGACTTTACACAAATATTTCGCCTAAAAAAAAAAAAAAAAAAGCACAAATATTTGGGAGATCTTACAATCAAACAAATTCAACAGTCTGTTTAGAAAATGTAAAGTAGATAGAAGATAACTTTGCACGAAGAAATGCACTCAATAAGCATCAAAATGTTAAACAATAGTTGACTGGTCAAAAATTAAAATCTGCATGTTAAAACATTAAGACATTACATACACCATATTAATGTGTAACTGGGCTGCCCAACTGGAAGGAAAACGAAAAAGATACATTGGAAAAGAAGAAAGACCATTCTAATAGAAAGGAGGGGATAAACAAAGGGGAAAAAAAATGATAGAAGCCATCTAACTCATCATCACCTGATCACTTGATTGGAGTGCTTGGTTGGCAAAAAACCTAACATCAACATCCGGATCCTCACTAAGTTCTACCAAACACGGTCGGATTGTCTTCTCCACAACCTATGTAGTTAGACATTGTCAATTCCAAATCAGAAAACAAAGTTGAACAGTCCCAATCTAAGAAATAATATTACAATCTTAATGGCATTTTGATGAAATGCCTTGTGTTCACCTTGTTAAAGAGAGTACAACGGTTATTGATTTGGTTCCAACATCCAAGAAATAAGAAAAAATTTAGTGATTGGGTAGAACCCAATGTTAATCCATATAGAACTAATCCGAATGAGTTGCCCCTTCCTGAACTGAATAGTATTAAGTACCAAAATGGTACAACTTATAAGGTTTCCCTGAACTGAATAGTATTAAGTACCAAAATGGTACAACTTATAAGGTTTCCCTATACAATGTCCAGTGATTGTCTTCACTAAAACAACCTAACCAATTCTACAAAAATTAATGTGTGTTTCTAACAATGAGACAAAGGCAAGTTACTTACAGATTGATCGACAATTGGAATAAGCGACTGCAGCACCTTAGCCACATTGAACTTGATATTGGGTACCCTGTAACAAAATACAACTCTCAGCCCCACCCAAGTTAAATCAAACAAAAAGCAAAACCAAGCTAGAGAACCCAGAATGCTTTTACCTATCCTTTGAGGCATTAACAACCACGGGCAGAAGTTTGGAACAAGTAATCTCTGATCCAATAACAGGGGCAAGCAGAGATATTGCGTGTAAAATGGTCATTCGATACAGATAGTGTGGGTTGTTAATCATGTCCAACACCTGGCAAGCAACCACAAAGATTAAAAACGCCACTTGACGTATCAAAATAAAAAAATGAGAAGTGAATTTGAACTATGAGTTGCAACAAGCCAAAGCATAATTATCTTATTTAAGAGAAGATATCTTTAAAAGCCTTCGAACTTCGGACACTGCAATGTGCAATGTATACCAAATAATTAATTGTTGAAGCGCACAAATAATTCCTCAATAACAAGTGACAACATAAAATGTGCTCCTAAATAATCCTAGAGAATATATGCACAATACAAGCATATGTAATGAACCACCAAGACGAACAATTCATCCCAAAAAAAACAAAAAAAAAGAAATAAAAATAAAAATAAAAACCCAAAAACGAAAAACAAAACAAAAACAAAAACAAAACCATACATGATGAACAGATATTGCCAAAATCCATCTGGTATGTGAACCCAGAACACATCTAGTTCATATCTCAAATTGTTCACATTAATCCTTGTATCTAAGGAAGCAGGTCAAAGGAACAAAAAGCAACTCGAGACATTAAAAAACATGTTGCCGCACGAAAGTTAGGGTCAACAGATACAGAAGAGTGCAGGTCTTAAAGGAGAAGGGCATTACAGACAAACTATACCCTAAAAATAGTAATACTTTGAAAAATTAAAAAAGAAAAAATACAAATTAAAAGAGCTCCATTTCATTATGGGAGGATAAGGAGCTGAACAACAGATGAGGACTTTACATAGACTGAAAAAGTCAAAACAAAAGCATGACAGAATCAAAAATAATAAGGTTCTTTATGTATATAGAAGGCATCTATCTGACAGAAGTTATCATCTGGCAGCTTTTGCATTGATCCTAGCTATCGAATTTACTTAAGAATGTTCCTTTTCCACTTCTACCACAGTATCAAAATCTTCCACTGAGGTCAAAGAGTTATTATTTATGGATGTGCAATCAGAAACCATGTTATACTGTATACAAAAATGATAAAGAAAACCTGTGGGATTATGTGCTGCATTGCCCAGTCTGGCCCAAATTCTTCAGCAAGGCGCTTCACATTATTAGCAGCCGCATCACGTATTGAGTAGACCTGCAATTTTTCAACCATTTTAAGCACTACAACATGGCCGTTCTTAATCTGATAAATCTGAGTTGACAAAATGAATAAAAATTGGAAACTAGACCTTAAATAAATATAAATCTAAATGTCAACAAGGTGTATAGGCAAGAAAACTATGACAGACGTGCGACAAGGGAATACAAAGAATTTCTTATAACAGTAATATCTTGATAAAACAATAAACTCGTGCTTTCTTTATATACTCTATTATAACTGAACCAAGTATTATTTTGACCAAAAGTGCAAAAAAGAATGGAACAACTGCCAGTTCGAATTACTTTCTTCTTGGTTTTCATTTCTTTATCTAGTAACATACTGTGACCAAATTTTCATTCAACAAATAAACTATCCACGAATTTCTTCACCTAAGCTTTGGAAGACGTTAGAAATACTTAATGATACTAAAGAAAGAGATGCACCACTATAAGAATGTAGAGCCTTCCACAGAAAGTAAAATATCATGAACCTTCTCTTATCTAGTTTGAATCCTAAAACTTCCCTTGGGTGTTAACAGGACACATCTCATTGTTTAAATGAACAATCATTGTGATTCCTTTATGCCACATTCTCAGCATTTTAGATACATTGTGATTCTAGTGAATAACCATATTTGTATAATACATTAGTATGTTATAGGACAGCAACCCAGAGGGGTAATGAGATACTAACATGTTATAGGCATGTCACAATATTATAAATTTGTAACCCCAATCTTGACAAACCTTGTCTTTTAACCACTGCATGCAAAGAGCACCAAGCTTATCATCAAAAAACCCAACACCCAACTGACTAGCCAGTAAGGGTATATATTCTATTATTGCAAGCCGAACCCTCCAGTGTCTATCCTCTGCCAGTTCAACAATTGCCGGCAATAGAGACTGAGACAGCAGATCAATTCCAATCACCTGCATCAACAGGTAAAAACATTCAATTTCAATTGCAAAGTATAACTAATATCTATAACTTTCCGGTTTGAGATATTTGATACATGAAACACAAACACCATTTTTATGGATCCTAGTCATCCAACTGACACTCGCAACTCTATATTATAGATCGTTCTTAATGAGATTGGTCTTAGACGTTTTCAAAATTTTCGATTTCTACCAAAAAGTTTCACATAATTCATAAGCATCTGTAACTTACTTTAGAACCAAACAGAGACAACTGAAACCATATAACCAAATAAAATCGTCCAATCATATCTCTACATTTATATGTATAATAACCTTGACCTCCCANCCAAACAAAAAAAAAGAAGGGGAGGAATAATGACAACAAACACAAAGAAAAGCCGCATAGTTGAAACAAATGCAATTTTTTTCTCGAACAAAACCTGGTTGACTTGGTCAAGCTTGCTGATAATATTCAACCGGACATCAGGGAACTCATCCTTCAGCAGAGAAAGGAAAATAGGCAGCAGTTGCTCTATTGTTGCGTCCTGCAATTACCAACAGAATATTAAATTAAATATACATATGGCTACATGGCATGCACACACAGAGGAAGACAGTATTTCCAATGGGTTTGCATTAGCTAGCGCCAACACAGCCCAATTACATTTTCTTAAACATGCTAGACTAGTATAACATTTTAACTAATTCTTTGTATGCAATACCTGAAACAATAACAGTTTCTAAGGGCAACACTTCCACTGAGGCTCTATTTATCACAATAGAGCCACTGTTGTGCATACTAAGAAATGGATACTTACAGAAGAATAATGGTAAAAGGAAAAAAGCAATAGCTCCATATAAAATATGTTAATTTATAGGTAGACCCAGCCACCCAGATTATAATATAGTCAACGATGGAAAAGATAACCAAATCAATACCCAACCACATATATAGCAAAGGACAAGACACAACAATAATAATGACCAGAGAACCAAAAACATATGCCTAGACGAGGTACTTACCTTTCCTAAAACTGGGGCCATGCCCATTATAACTGAAGCCAATGCAGAACGAACATGCTGAGATGAATCTGTTGATAATTCCTACAGCAGACAATCTTGATACAGTTATAAAAGTTTCACAGATATCGGAACAACATAAAAATCAAACTACTCAATGCAACAAACGACCATCTGAAAGAAATCCACAGCATCTGTTAAGCACGTATACCTTCACACATGGTAGGATATGCTGAATCGCAAGCTCTGGACTCAAAATCCGACAAAACTTGGTAACTTTTCCAGCAGCCGCTATTCGTACTTCAGCCTCATTATCACGAAGTAGACGAACATACGCAGGCACCAAATCCGACCTAGGATATTTTGACACACAAAAAACTGTACAAAATAAGAACTTTCATTTTGACTCAATTCATGAAAATAAATGTATCACATAGTTTTCAAATCACCATAGTGGATCAAGAGCTGAAGATGTGGAATGAGAGGCGGGAAAGAATGATGGAAGAAATATCAAGATCAGTATTCCTTGGCAGGATTTTCAGAATAGGAACCGAGCAAGAGAGAAACAATTAAGCAAAAAAAATACTAAAAAACTACATCCTAAAGTAGGTGGTCATATACAAGATTACATCAATGAGAACAAATCAAGGGGGAAACTTGATTACCTGGTAGGCTCTGGACCAACAGCTTCACATAACTCGTATAATTGATTNTAATCAACAAAGATATGAATCACATATTATGGTTTTATTAATCATTAATCTAAAGCAACTTCTCCTAAACTGAATACATGCCTGACATAAATAAACCACAAAACTTTTGAAACCAAATTGAAAAAGAAATAAAAACAAAAACTAAAATTTTGTGCACAGTCTATAAACTTGAGCCTTTTCTCTTTTTTTTAAATGGGTTATCCAAAAACATATGAGTATAAAACTAATCAATTGTTATCAAACAATGAGAAGTAAGAAAAAAAATATCTATATATACACAAAACAGGTTTGATAAGAGAGGCCAGCAGAATACTCATTTTAAAAATGTCTTGAAAAATTTCCCTGAACATCTTACTTATGGAGAATATTAAAATGATTTATTAGTTTCACTTGAGCAAATTCAAATTACCAGGTTACACTTCTTTTTAAAAAAAACAAAAAAATAAAAAGAAAGAAGGATTGAAGCTCAATAATCTACAATTTACATAGCATGGAGGGAGTCACATCTGTTTGAACTAACCAAAGCCGAAAATCATAATGGCCATGCAAAGATACATTTATTACTTATATACACATCCTCACCAATAGAAAAAAAGGAAGATTTTAATAAACAAGCCCAGAAAAATAAATAATAAAAAAAATAATCAAGAATTGAAACTAAGACAGAAAAATCTCAATTTGATACAACGTAATTTAATATCTACAGACAAGATCAATACCTGTGAAAAATTTACTATAACAGGGAGAATATGAGCCACGCAATCTTGGGGTTCCAACAACTTCCCAAGAGCTGCACAACCTTCAACGGCTAATAACCGAACAGAATCCTGATCTGTTTAAAAATGTTGCCCAGCACATAATATAACTATTAAAATGGTTCAAAACCAACACGAGAGAACAAAAAGTTCACATGATAAAAGTAATTGAAAATTGAAATTAAAAAAATCAAAAAAGAAACTATTTACCATCTTGAGTGAGATCCTCGAATATGGACATGATGTCATTTTTCAAATAGGTAGGTTCAACAGTCGCAGCAAATTTTCCCAGGTTAGTTGCAGCAGATCTCCTAACCATTGGCATGTCATCTTGGCAGAGCTGACTATAGATTGTTCTTAGCTCAGTTTTTAGAGTCTCTGACGCACTAGGGTAGGCAATATGAAACAAACCACATGAAGAAACTCGAGCCGTAAACCACTCCCCGGCAGCCAGTCTCTACATGAAGATACGGTTGTCCAGAAAGATTAGAGACCATGATACTAAACATATTGAGAATAACTATTAACACATATTTACAACCTTAGTCTTTATAACCGCATAATTCAAGGCATAGGCAACAATCTAAAAATCACAAGTGACAGGACAACATGGATGGGGTAGAGCATATAATGAACTTACGTTGTGCCGATGCTTTTTGAAAGAAGAGAAATACATATCGGAAAGATTAATTTTCTAATTAAATGCTTTGGGGCTACAGATGAATAGCTAGACACAAAGACCCGATAATAAAATGCCAACACAGGGCTTATGCAGTAGTAATAAGTGAAATCACAATGTGATACTATGCAAGAAGTGCATTAGCAGTTGAGCGTGCCTACACATGTTATTTGAAATATTGGCCTCAGCAGATTGGTTGCAAAGTGGGAATACTGTACTATGGAGGTAAAAGAGAAAAATTAAATAATCAAATGATTTAAAACAACAATAACAAGGTTTGTGCTCCAAAACAATATTTGAATAAAGAGTAAAGGTTGTCCAATCCTATAATATTTGGTCAATGTGGTCCTGAGAGTTGGGAGCACAAAGTCATATTGAGCCTAAGCATTCTGCAATTTAGGATTTATTGGCCACTACACATGCTTTTCATCTGCACTTCCGTTTTCATAATATAACAATTTCTAAATATATAAGATCTATAGTTCAGTATTTAACATAAGGCCACAGTAACATTAAAAGTTGTATACTGGCTACAACTGGAAAATTCTACATTTGCAGAAATAATGATTACCAAATGATATGAATCAAAAGAAAAACCCAAACTCAAATCACGAAAAAGGAATTTAATCATCTGACCTTAACCAGAGGAATAAAGTACTCAACCAAGTCTTTTTCCCTCATCTGGGACCCGATCCTACACAAGGACTCTACGGCCTTGTCCCTAACACAAGTTTCCTCCACAGTGCAGAGCGTTTCCAGAGGTGGAAGCAACACATTAGCGTGCTCTACACCTCCCACATAGGGGATAAATACCCCCAATTCTTCAGCCATAGCAAGAAGCACTTCGTCATCGTCGTCATTGTTCTCACTAAGAAAAGGAATCAATTCCTTCCTGGTCCTCTCCTCTCCAAGCGCACGAGCAATCGTGGAGAGTCGGCGGATCGAGTTCAATCTAAGCTGAATATCTTCATTCTTAAGCTCATCAATTAAAACGGCAATCGGGTATAACGGCTCATCGATCATAGCCATCTTTTACAACAAGATCGTTGCACCTGGGGAAAAAAAAAAAAAAAAACGTTTTTTATTTTATACTACGTAAAATAAATGATTTAAAAAAATATAGATAAATAAATAAAACTCAAACATACTTCTGTTAATTAAAACAAGAACAAGTGAGTGTTTAGTTGGATCCTTTTACATTTTCATCTTTAATAGTAACCCTAGATTCATTTTCTTCCATTCTCACAGCGACCAAACAAACAGGCACACTAAAGACGAATTGGTCCAAATTGGATGAACCCAAACAGATGCAAGCATGAATAATGGGCAAATAAAGTAGAGAACTTGAATAATACTACAGTTTTAACTTTTAATCAAAAAGAAAAAAAAAATCAAAAAATAAATAATCACAAATGAAATCCTAAGGAATAGTTCACAAACAACGAAATATTAACGGGTTTTTTCTCTTTTTTTTTTTTTTGGGCAGCGAAAAATGAATAGAAAGAAAAAATCGAATGCCATGAAAATGAAAGGAAAACCTAGAATTTGGGATAGGTTCCCGAAAACCCAAAAAATGAAAATTTGACCAAATTGAGTTACAGTAATGTAACGAAAGCGCAAAAAAGCAGAACCCAGAAAGAAGAGAGAGATTGTGGTAACCTTTGAAGAAGGTGGTAAAGCTCGATCTGAAACTAGAGAGAGAGAAGGAGAGATATGCTGTGGTTTTTTTTTTTTCCCCCTCTTCAAAGTTGAGATTTCTCTTTTTGACTGAAACCAAAAAGAGCCTTGTTGAGAAATGGAATCTCAATCGGACCCGGTCCACTTTTTTTGGGCCGCCCCGAACCGGCCTTTTTTTTCTTTTGAGTTTATTATTTATTTATTTTTTTCTTTTTGTAATTACAAAATGCGCTTCCTCTCAAATTTGACAAAACTAGACAATTAGGGGTGGCAATTCGTGTCAGCGGATCGTGTTCGTGTCGTATCAATGTCCATGTATAACAGCATATACCTCAACACGAATCCGATTCGTTTAATAATCGTGTCAGAAATTCTAACACGAATCTGACCCGTTTATAAACGGGTTGAGCCGACACATCCGTATAATCCGTTTATTCAAATAGGTCATATTCAGCTCAAGTCAACCCGACACGACCCGTTAACCCATTTAATCTAAATTAGCTAAAATATATATTTTTAACATATTTAATATAAATTCATACATGTTTTATGACCTTAAGACATTAATATTTACCAAAAATAAATTGAAACCACATAAAATCTTAATATATATGCATAATAAAGTATTAAAAATATACTAATATTTTCAAATAGGTATTACATGAGTCATAAACGGATTGACCCGAAACTGACCCGTTTAATAATCGGGTCATTGCGGATCAGTTTTGGGTTGGTGGATCAACTCAAACCCGGCCTATTTAATAAACGGGTTCGCGGGTTCAATCTGATTTTGACCTAAACCCGTTTAAGGCAAATCCAAACTCACTAACTTCGTGCGGGTTTCGAGTCGTGTTGTCGTATTTGACCCGTATTGCCGCCCCTATTAAGACAACCTATCTGAAGTGTTTTTTTCTTAAAGATAACAAAATCCTCCCTTCAGAATTCAATTTATAAAGAAATCTAGTCCTAAATTGAAATTTAGTCAAAATTAAAATAGGAAAAAACAAGAAAAAAAAAACCCTTATTCAAAACCTAAAACAAACATAAATTTTCAATAAAAGCTAAAACAAAAAGGGAAAATTTTATTTTTTTGTTGGTAATTTATATCACAACATTATCTGTTTTTTAGAGTGTCGACATGAATATTGGGGGAAAAGATATTTTTTCTGATGCATTCGTAAAATATCAACAATATCATAGAAATATCGATGTTAGTAAAATATCCTTAGAAGATGAGCTAATATCGAGATATTTACGGATATTATCGTGACAATATCAGTGACATTTTGAAATGTCAACATAAATGTCGATTTTTTGTTTCTTTTTTGCAAGTATTTTAAAAAAACAAAAAAAAAACAAACGATGGTAAAAATAAAACCATAATTTTTCTTCTATAATATGAGGGAAAAATTTTAGAACTACTAGTATTTGTAATTAGAATCACTATAATGCTTGAAGGAAGAGATTAGTGAATATATGTATGACATATAAATAATTATCTTTAGAATTACTCAAGCAGAATAACTTATGAAAGATATTGCTTAGACCAAAACGAGAATTTCTCTTATGATTTTCAATCTCCTAGAAACACTTTTTGGTATTAAATCAATTTGAGATGTTCTACATTATCATTGATTTTTAATTATTTTTATTTTAATTATAACTAGTTATAATTTGTAACATATAAATATGAAATATATTTAATAAACTAGTGTGATATACATTCTAATTTTAAAATCATAAAATGAAGTAAAATTCAATCGTTTTCCAACTATATACACATATTTGTATGTCTAGTATATAAAATATTAATTTTTTAAAATAAAAACTAGTATAAATTATGCAATATCAATTGGTTAAGCATTTCTTAAAGTTTCACTTGAAAATTTTGTATTTTACGACAAATTTCAGTAATTTTGTGGAATATCTTCGAAATCAACATTATTATTGATATTATCTGTAAAATCAAATCTTGTCATCAAAATTGATATCGATATTTTCATTCTTGATTATTAGTAGAGATTAATATAAATTATATAATTATTACAGTAATGGCATTTTATCACATACTAAATTTTTAATAAAAATAAGTCATTTGTACAATACACAATTTAATAACTATGACTGAGAATAAAACTTCGAATTTTCAACTTAGATTGTAGACTACTAAGAACTATACAATGGTTGATGCCTCTTTTGTCACAAACTGTTAAAAGTTTAACAACAATGACTCATGTTCGAAGTATACAATTTGATAACTATGACTGAGAAGGAGATTCCAACTCCGAAAGTGAAATAATGTGGGATATCCTAAATTTTTAATCAATACCCAATTCCTCATATAATTAAAGAGCCATTAATAACATGATTACATTAATTTTTTTTATACTTTAAGTGTGTTTTATGTGTGCATAATTTTGAGTATCCATTTTAGTATATTGGTTATTTTATAATCTTTATTTGTGAAATAATTTTGCAGTGAAATGCTCGAGAGGTGCTCATTGGTATAAGTTGATGTGTTTAAGTCTAGTATTTTTGTACTTATTTGGTTTATCATATAGCTAAACATACTTGAATTAACTGAGTTATTTAACAATCATTTTATAAGTGCTGAAATTATTGGAGTATTTCCTTGTACTTAATATGAGTTTAGTATTTTTTTTTAGTATGTGAATTATATATTCCAATTTATGTTTTGGCATAATTCCACGATTGTTTGCCTTAATATCTCAAACATAAATCTATATTA
>JXTC01000051.1:610367-620956 GCA_002914845.1 Trema orientale
TTAATTATTCATTTTGACCTAGGTTTTGAACATTAATTAAGGTAGTATCATATGGTTAGTAATGGAAAGAACTTGTTATTTCAAAATATTAGGAACACATCAACTATATCTTGAGCAAAGAGCATTTCAGCAAGAAAGACTTATAAAGGTTCGAATTGAGGTAAGTAACGTCACACTTGCAATGTAAGAAATTCTTTGTTTCTATAAATCTGTGAAATATGTGGTTATGGAATTTGTGAATACATGTACATATGCATCTGTTATTCAGTTTTGCATGAGACATGAACACGTGGTGTATTTATATTGCCTGACGAGTATTGGTAAATAGGGTGTGGTGGGCTAGCACCCAAATATGTGATATGGTTCCTTCGGGGACACTCTGGTTCCTTCGAGAACACTCTGACGGCGGTATGGGGTGGACCTCTGCTGTATACAGAGAGAATTTTCTGGGCCTCGAGACCTCCATACAGCTCATGATATGTTATATGCTCTTTGAGTGGCTCAGTATGCGATTCACGGTCTTGTCAAGCAATATAATATACACAGGGTTCCCCATCATATGATTATCTGTTCTCTGTCATGTGCACTCTGCATCAGCATGCATTACTTACTGAGTTTTATACTCACCCATATTCTTACATTGCAGAGGGTACTGCTGATGTTTGAGATTAGAGGAGGAGTGTATACTTTTTTACTGCGGCTTGTGTATATGAGCATTTTGACGCTGTGTTTTTTTTTATAGGCAATTTTGTAGCTATTTTGTGTGTGTATATTATGTAAATTTCATGAGAGGCCCACTTTGAGAGGGTGTACTATATATATGTATATATTACAGTATGTAAAATTATGAGTTGAGTTTTCCTTTTGTTCCAAAAAGTTTAAAAGTTCTTAAATTTTTCCCGATTTCATCAGTTTTAAGCCGAGTAGCGTCTCCCGATCTCACTAAATATTTTTACAAATGTCCTTACGTACGTGTGTGGGATCGGAGGATGTTACAGTTGGTATCAGAGCTTATGTTTTAAAATGATTCTGAAGACCACTTATATATACACATCGGGAAGGAAAGGAAGCATCACTCTTCTGTAAGTTTTTGATATGCATTTTGATATCTGTTATGAATTTGTTTTATTTGCATTCATATTCTGGTAATGAATATTATTGGCTATAATTGGAGCTATAGATTCTGGGTGTGAGGATATCAGTATAGTGACTACTCGGGGTCAAGATAATTTTGAAAGAGATGCATCTTCTTCACAGGGTGGTAATCGGGTTGAACAATTAGCTTCTTTGATACAGAATATATTAGAGCCACGTATGAGACAAGAAAATAAACCTAACCCTCCACCACCACCACTTCAACAAAGGCAGGATGCGAGTGAAAGTGCTGGAGAAAGATTCAGGAAACTTCAGCCTCCGACTTTTGATAGCGGGATTGATCCAATTTAGGCAGGGCAGTGAATTAGAACCACTGAGCGTATGTTAGTTTATGCTAAGGTTTCTGATATAGATAAAGTCCCATGTACTAGTTTTATGCTGAGACATCACGCTGAGTACTGGTGAGACACCATAAGTACTATTCATGATATCACTACAAACTACTATGACCTGGGAGAGGTTTTAGACCTGGTTTTCAAGTAGGAAGAGGATATACTTAGTTTCAACGTCCTCAGGATATGAAAAGGAAGGGAGTTCCAGCTCAACAGCCTCGACCTGATCAAGGTAAGCGTCCCATGATTGACCAAGGGACCATTAATACTAGTCTACAGCAGTGTAAACTTTGTGGTAAAAATCATATTAGAGAGTTTCATAGAACTACAAGGTTATGTTTCAGATACAGTAAAAGTGGTCATTTTATCAAGGATTGTCCTGAAGCAGTAAATGATTAGAAGAAACTTGGTGATAGGCTTTATGCTATGACTGAAACAGACACTGGACTTGAGACTGAGGCAGACCCATCTGTTATCACAGGTAAGATATTAATTTCTGACATTATAGCTCATGAATTAATAGATTTAGGATCCACACACTCACATGCATCATTAACATTTGTGAGGAGATTGGGTCATCCTACAGATCAAATGAGTACTCTATTTGGCACTACACTTCCCTCTAGAGAGGCTATGTATTTAGACAAAATTTTGAAAGCTTGTCCTATTTTGGTAGAAGATAAAGAGTTATTTACAGACTTAATTATGCTTGAGATGGATGACTATGAGATTATTTTGGATATGGATTGGCTGTTAAAGTATTTTGCTAAGATTGATTGTTAGAAGAAAATAGTGACATTTCACCCTCTTAATGCTGATCGGATCACACTTATAGGTACTCAGTATAAAATCAAGTTCCCTTTGATTTCTGCTATGAAAGCTTGGAAATTATTAGAAAAAGGTAGTACAGGATATTTGACTAGTGTTTTTGATACGTCTGTTGAGCAGAAGTTAAGACCAGAAGATGTTTCAGTTGTGCAGGATTTTTTGGAAGTGTTTCAAGAAGATTTATCAGGTTTACCACCTATAAGAGAAATTGATTTTGCTATTGATTTGGCACTAGGTACTGCACCTATTTCTAAGACACCTTATAGGATGGCCCAAGCGGAGATTAATTTCAGCACCAGTCCTGACTATACCTTTAGGTACAGAAGGTTTTATCATTTATAATGATGCTTTGAAACAAGGTTTGGGATGCATCCTCATGCAAAATGGAAAGTTATTGCCTATGCTTCTAGACAGCTAAAGGATTATGAGCGTAACTATCCTACTCATGATTTAGAACTAGTAGCAGTGGTATTTGCATTAAAGATTTGACGACATTATCTGTATGGTATTCATTGTGAAATTTTTACCAATCACAAAAGTTTAAAGTATCTGTTTACTCAGAAGGAATTAAATATGAGACAACGATGTTGGTTAGAATTGGTAAAAGATTATGATTGTGACATTAGTTATTATCCAGGAAAAGTCCATGTTGTGGCAGATGCACTCAATAGGAAATTATCTGGAAATCTGACAGCTTTACACGAGTTGGAGAAACCCTTGCAAAAAGATTTATGCTGATCAGGCATTGAGTTGATCATTGGTAAATTATCTACTATGACATTGCATTCCACTTTATTAGATATGATTATACAGGGCCAGAGGGAAGATCCTGAGTTGATTAGATATAAAGAAATAGTAGAGTCAGGGAAAAAGACAGATTTCAGTATTTATGCTGACAGAGTGATCAGATTTAAGGGTAGACTTTGTGTACCAGATGACAGAAATATCAAGGAAGAGATTCTAAGTACAAGAGACCAGCAAGAGAGTTGCAACCACTTCAGTTACCTGAGTGAAAATGGGAGGAGATCGCTATAGATTTTGTAGTTGGCTTACCAAAGACAGTATCACATCAGGATGCAGTTTGGGTTATAGTTGACAGACATTCAAAGGTAGCACATTTTATTCCGATTTCTATGACCTACTCCATGGATAAACCTGCAATATTGTACATTAAGGAGACTGTTAGACTTCATGGAATTCCAGTTTTCATAATCTCAGATAGAGATGCTAGATTTACTTCAAAATTCTGGGAGAGTATACAACGAGCTTTGGGAACTAAATTGAAATTTAGTACTGCATTCCATCCTTAGACAGATGGCCAGGCTGAGAGGACTATTCAGATTCTGGAAAATATGCTTAAAGATTGTGCTATGGATTTCCAAGGATCATGGAATAACTAACTACCGTTAATTGAATTTCCTATAACAATAGCTTTCAAGCTACAATTGGTGTTGCCCCTTACGAGATGTTGTATGGTAGAAAGTGCAGATTTCTAATTCACTGGGATGAGGTTGGAGAGCGATGCTATTTGGGTCCCGATATTGTTAGAGATACAGTTGAGGCAGTTGAAAAGATCAAAAAACGTATGATAGCAGCTCAAAGTAAGCAGAAATTTTATACAGATCCAGATTGTCGACCTTTATATTTTCCTATTGGTGATAACGTATTTCTTAAGATTGCCCCTATGAAAGGTGTTATGAGATTTGGAAAGAAAGGAAAGTTGAGTCCGAGATTCATTGGTCCATATGAGATCCTCGAGAAAGTTGAGAATTTCGCCTATAGGCTTGCATTGCCCCCAGACTTATCAGCTATGCATAACGTCTTCCATGTTTCTATGCTGAGAAAATATGTATCAGATCCATCCCATATTCTTAGCCAGGAGCCGCTTGAACCAGATCCGAAATTAACCTACGAGGAACATCCAGCTCAAATTTTAGACAGAAAAGAGAAAGAATTAAGAAACAGAAAGATCCCTTTAGTGAAAGTTCTGTGGCGAAACCATTTAGTAGAGGAAGCAACATGGGAAAAGGAAGACGAAATGAGGAACCAACATCCAGAATTGTTTGGTAAGCAAATTTCGAGGACGAAATTTATTTTAGGAGGGGAGGATTGTGATGTCCTAAATTTTTAATCGACACCCAATTCCTCATATAAATAAAAAGCCAATAATAACATGATTACATTAATTTTTTTATACTTTAATTGTGTTTTATGTGCGTATAATTTTGAGTATCCATTTTAGTATATTGGTTATTTTATAATCTTTATTTGTGAAATAATTTTGCAGTAAAATGCTCAAGAGGTGCTCATTGGTATAAGTTGATGTGTTTAAATCTAGTATTTTTGTACTTATTTGGTTTATCATATAGCTAAATATACTTGAATTAACAGAGTTATTTAACAATCATTTTATAAGTGCTGAAATTATTGGAGTATTTCCTTGTACTTAATGTGAGTTTAGTGATTTTTTTTTAGTATGTGAATTATATATTCCAATTTATGTTTTGGCATAATTCCACGATTGTTTGCCTTAATATCTCAAACATAAATCTATATTATTATAATAGTTTCTGAACCACAAAAAAAAATATATATTAATATTAGGGACGACATTAGTTAAGTCGGCTAAAATCCTAAAATGTATTTTTATGTTAATATTAAAGGCTTTGTTTATATTCCCACCGCCACCGTATCTTTTTTAAAACCCATCTTATTCTTCGTTATTCTTTTTTTTTGAAGTCCATCATATGTATATAACTGTACTTCTCTCATAGTTGTACTAGTAAAATAAGTGGTACCTACTTCTCTCATAGTTGTATCAGTAAACTAAGTGGTACCTCCTTCTTGAAAGTCTCAAACGTAAATTGTTTATGTATTATAGATTTGATATTTGATACTTCTCTTACCAGACATATTTAATCGATTGCTAATTTTTATGTTAATTTTAAGAGTTTACATGATATATTTATTTTAGTAATCATTGTGTCAATATTTGGTGAAAGTTGCTTTGATTCCTTTAATTCCTCATTTTTTTTTTATATAGTTTGGTGTGCGATTTACATATGGGTGTAGCAAATTCATTATGTCTATATGTATGTATATGCTTATTGTATTTGAATAAAGGGAGAAAGAATAACGAAAAAAAAACCTTGTATATGTGTTTGTATTTTGATTAAAGGGAAAAGTGAACAAGTTATAAACTGTGGGGGGGAAATTCAATGAAACCTTATTATTGTATCTGGCTCTAGTTTTGAATCCTTGTCATAAAGTTAATTAATTCTTTCTACTTTTGAGATGGTCTATTATTTTGCATATTATTTGACTATTATATTCACATGTTTGTATTAAAAAAAAAAAACAAAATGTTTAGTGGAGAGTTACGGTTAGGCATTTAATTTAATAGAACTCATTGTTATTTGTATGGTATTTCATTGTTTATTTTATAGGCTTTCAAAGTCACTTAGTTTGATGAATAAGCTACAGGTTAATAAGTGTTCATGTTTGTAATTTAGCTATAGGTTAATAAGTCACTTGGTTTGATGAATAAGCTACAGGTTGTATATATAGTTAGGTTTTATTGCTTTTCGTTTTAATTTATTGCTTTTCGTTTTAATCAATGCTTCTTTATAAAAAAAAAAATTATTAAATGTTATGTTTTAATATTCATAACGGAAGCTTAATGGGTATTTGATTTTCTTTTGCCTGAAACTATATGAGGAATTAATTATTCATTTTGACCTAGGTTTTGAACATTAATTAAGGTAGTATCATATGGTTAGTAATGGAAAGAACTTGTTATTTCAAAATATTAGGAACACATCAACTATATCTTGAGCAAAGAGCATTTCAGCAAGAAAGACTTATAAAAGTTCGAATTGAGGTAAGTAACGTCACACCTGCAATGTAAAAAATTCTTTGTTTCTATAAATCTATGAAATATGTGGTTATGGAATTTGTGAATATATGTACATATGCATCTGTTATTCAGTTTTGCATGAGACATGAATACGTGGTGTATTTATATTGCCTGATGAGTATTGGTGAATAGGATGTGGCGGGCCAGTGCCCAAATATGTGATATGGTTCCTTCGGGGACACTCTCTGGTTCCTTCGGGGATACTCTCTGGTTCTTTCGGGAACACTCTGACGGCGGTATGGGGTAGACCTCTGCTGTACACAGAGAGAATTTTCTGGGCCTCGAGACCTCCATACAGCTCGTGATATGTTATATGCTCTCTGAGTGGCTCAGTATGCGATTCACGGATTTGTCAGGCAATACAATATACACAGGGATCCCCATCATATGATTATCTGTTCTCTGTCATGTGCACTCTGCATCAGCATGCGTTACTTACTGAGTTTCATACTCACCCATATTCTTACATTGCAGAAGGTACTGCTGATGTTTGAGATTAGAGGAGGAGTGCATACTTTCTGACCGCGGCTTGTGTATATGAGCATTTTGACGCTGTGGTTTTTTTTGATAGGCAATTTTGTACCTATTTTGTGTGTGTATAATATGTAAATTTCATGAGAGGCACACTTTGAGAGGGTGTACTTTATATATGTATATATTGCAGTATGTAAAATTATGAGTGGAGTTTTCCTTTTGTTCCTAAAAGTTTAAAAGTTTTTAAATTTTCCCCGATTTTATTAGTTTTAAACCGAGTAGCGTCTCCCGATCTCACTAAATATTTTTACAAATGTCCTTACGTACGTGTGTGGGATCGGGGGATGTTACATAAGCACTAATCATATGCTTTGTACTTGATTGTTCTTCAGTAAAACTCTAACGGTGACAGGCTAATGTTTGCAACAATTGTATAAATTCACTATATAAGTTAAAATTTCAAGAGACAAAGTCGTACAACATGTATAATTTAGGGGCTATTACAATAGTTAACCCTTGAATATCAACCCTTGAATTTAGGTTTGAGTAAGGGTATTTCTGTCTTTTTTGTTTTAAATTTGCCTAAATTTTGACTTATGAGTGAATTTATTTACATGCCGAAATCCGAAGTCAGGATTTTATCAGGTAAATTATCTAATCTAGTTAAAACCAAATGAAAAGTTTAGGGTTACTATTTTTTTCCCTCGAGTGCTAATCTATTTTTGGGTTCCTTTATAAAATAGATAATTTCAAAGTGATTTTAAAAAAAAGACTATCTTTTTGGATTTTTAATGATATAGTCCTTCTTGATCCATGCTTGAATATACTCAATACTATGCCTGACTATGCTCAACATTATGCTCGACCATGCAAAAAGTGTATTTTGCAAAGAAAATTCTTAAACATAGGCCATTTACTAAAATTCCTTTTCAAAAGTTCTATTTCCTCTATTTGCCAACAAATTAAGTATCGTTCAAGCTCAAATAGTTGTGCGTTTTTAAGCATTTTTGTTGGTTTGATATGTTTTTATGTATTTTCATAGATTTTGTTAATAAATAAGAATTGAGATGAATTTGTGCCAAAAATGAGAGTTTCAAACCATTTAGATTCAAGTCGGGATTGATCGAGGTGAGCCGGAGAAAAAACAAGGCAAACGGAGCTCTCGAGTAGTAAGAGGGGTGCCCATGTACCACTAGGCAGCAGGTGGGGCACCCCTACGCCCCAAGGAGGCGCCTATGCACCTCTTCTGCTACCTGGTGGTGGCGCAGGTGTGCCTATGACACGTTTTTAAGCTCTTTTAATGAGCTTTAATGGCCCGAGTTACTCTTTTCTCATAATCAATAGTGGAGACTCATCCATCATTAAGTGTGCTTGAATTTGACCTAAAGAATTCTTGAGAAAGATTCTTGAAGACTTGAAGCTCATCTCCACAAGAATTTTTTTTTTTTTCCTTTCTCTCATCTTAATCTCTTAAAAATTTGTATTGAGCTTATTGTGTGAACATGCTTGGATTTATGAATTTCTTGTTAAGATTAGCCATGGATTTTACTATTTTTGGTTAGAATTTTTATGTTGTGATTTGATTTATCCTTTTTACACTCTGTTTTAATTATTTTATTTATTGTTAGTCTATTTTCTATTTCTAATTCATTTATGGCTCTCCTTGCTTAATGCTCTAATTTATTTAGCCAATAAATTATTTGATCTTAGGTTATAATTTTGATGCTTAGGAAAGAGTAATTTCATAATCCGATATTGAGAGGCATAATTTAGGTAGTTGTGAGATCGGGAGGAGATTAACACCTAGATAATCACTTTGATAGTTTGGTAGTTTGGGTTATTATGAGATCAGGAAGTGAGCAATACCTGAACTTCCATTTGAGGGCTTAAACTTAATGAACACTTAATTAATCGGGATTAATAAAGATATCAACTTAGATTAGTTAGGTGTATTACCTCATTTCACACTTGGGAGAGGTAATGAGGTGAGATTAGATCTTTCGATTAGTGAATTAAATAGAATTAGACAGATAACTACTCAATTTGATAAACTTAAGAGTAATTAGGGAGAATTGAGTCCTTAGTACATTAGTGCATAGTTTTATCCATATTTTATTTACATTTTATTCTTTTTATATTTGTTTTTATTTGTTTATTTTTATATTCATTTTGTTTTTGCGCCTAAATAGAGTCGGGTTGTGATAATTTCGGTACTTAGCGATAGTTTAATACCCAATCTCTGTGGATTGATCCTTTCTTGACGCTATGCTAATTAGTTTTGATTTTTATTAGGACGGACTAGGTTAGTTAATAAGACGAGAATATTATAAATTATAAATTTGATTTTGGGCATTTATATCCAACGACTAAATGTTTCCACGCATCATTACCCAATTTCCTAATATACTTTTTTCCTATTTATATATATATGGCGAATTTTACAATAGGTGGTGAAAAGGGTGAAAATTTCCTCATAAATGTCATAGAACACGTGTCCAAGAACATACCACTTCTAAGGATGGTAATATAACTCACGGTTACGGGCATTTATGATTATCCGATCCAAACGGGGAGAAAAAAAACCGCTTAAGCAGGAAAAATGACCGGGGCAGGGAATAAACGCACTATTAATATGCGGGTATGGTGCGGAGATGGTATTAGCATAATCCGCACTGTACCCGCCTCGATATATATATATTCACATTAAAAATATTATACGTACATATTTATTTAATTTTATACTACTTATATTTATACATCATTGGTAAAATAACGATTTTAGAAAGTTATATATACTTATATATTTGAATTTTAGAGTTTCAAAATTATTTAGTATATTATTATGTTTAATTTTTGTCAATTATAAAAAATTTAACATTTTTATCTTAATTTTTTTTTCTTATTTTGTCATTATCAACGAGTAATGGGTAACTATGGTTTTTTCCATTATCTAGTAGTTATTCCCCACACTATCCTTGCATCTAAAAAAATGGTTAATGAGGTGAATATGGTATTACGATTGGCCTTCGTGGATGGGGACGGTAATTGAAAAACCGTCTCCGATCCACTTCATTGCCATTCCTAATCACCACCGATGCCAATTCTGCCACGTGTACAAGCTCATCATTATCAAATTTATATTACTTAAAGATGGACAAATAAGGTGCTGCTACATGTATAAATAATCATGATTACAATGTTAATTATGAGTGGTTAACCTGAGTACTGGCTATAACTAGTACAAGTTGGAATAAAATACTCAGAAGAAAATCCTTATTGGACCACACTCTACTAGTCTACTTAAATAGAATTTAGGTATTCGTTACTTATAGGGTCCAAAAGTGTTACAATATAAAGCCCATGGAGCATTTATTAGGGAGATGGGAAAAAAAAATCTACGAGAATAGCATGAGAAGTTGATGAATTTTACATTATTTCTAGCCAAAATAGAAGATAATAATATATTTTAGGAGAATCTTTTGCTTCAGTTGAATTATTACTATCTCATAATTAATTCCCTTTGTGTTTTAGCTTTTATTTTAGAGTATCATTCATTTTTTAGCAGTATACTATCTTCTCACCTATAAGTTATTAGTCCCACCTAGAAAAATCCAAATGAAAATAATTAAGTTTGTAGTAGAAATTTATTAAATAGGATTTCAATTAACTTGTAATTTATAGTTGTTTACAATAAAGATAGTAGAAACTAGAAACTAGAAAATTTATTACAATTTATAATATTAGATTTTTAATTTCAATTCATTTGTAGTAGTTTACAAGTAAGTTAGCAGAAAATTTATTAGAATGTTATATTTTAAATTTCAATTAATTTTTAATTTTTAATTGTTTATAATTAAGTTTTACCGAATATCCATATTTGTAAT
>JXTC01000051.1:621630-652089 GCA_002914845.1 Trema orientale
CATTACCATATAAAATTCCAATTACTATGTTTTACAATTCAAAAATAGGTTCATTAGTATTAAAAGATGAAGATTGGTTTATTTGTGAAAATTTTTTACAATTTTTAGACATTTTTTATGAAGCTACTGTTGTATTATCTGGTATTTATTATCCTACTTCTCCAATTGTTTTACGTCATATCTATTTTATTGCTGAAATATTTTGTAAGACAAGATGTGACCCTATATTTGAATCAATTATAACACGTATGCAAGATATATTTTTGAAATATTGGTTTCCAATTCCTTTATTATATTCATTTGCTTTTATTTTAGATCCTAGAAGTAAATTAAATGGTCTTTCTAATTTAATTAGCTATATTTCTACATGTTTTGAGGAGATAGATTATACTTCTGAATATACAAATGCTCGTGACAAATTTTTTGAAGCGTATAGTGTATATGAGGCTAAGTTTGGCAGTAATCAACAACAACAACACACTCCTCCACAAGAAACTGAAGAACAATCAAAAAATAAGTCTTTTTGGAACATGATAGGTTCTCGTCCTCAAGGGCGTGGTCGTGGCTCATCATCAACATCATCAAGTTCAAGTCAACCACTACCATCAATAAATCAACAGCAATCCTCTGATCTTACTTAATATATTGAGCTAGACTCTAACATCGACCCCGATGATGAGAACTTCAAAGTTTTGGACTGGTGGCATAAGCGTCAATCAAAATTCCCGGTACTTTCACAATTAACCCGTGACGTTTTAACAATTCACGTGTCCACGATTTCTTCAGAGTCTGCTTTTAGCACGACTAAGATGATAGTAGATGAGCGGAGGACTTCGCTGGCTCCTGAAATGGTAGAGGTGTTAGCATGTATTAAAAATTGAGAAAAAACGGCAAAGCGAAATCAAGACACTATTCGTATTTGTAATGAAGAATTAGCCGAAAATTTCAATAACTTGTACATGAATGACGATGATGAGTCATAAACTTATAATTAATGATATACTAGTTTTTTCAAGTAATAATTTCAATTGTAATAAATGATCATCAATAAAATCAAATTTCAATATTTCAAATTTATTTGTTTTATTATTTTTCTTAATATCCTATTTAATTATTATTAATTTTTTAACAATAGAAAACATATGTAGTTTATGTTATCAATTTTTTTTAATGAAAATTCAATTAAAAAGTTTGAACTTAACATGTTTAAAAAAGTTGTTAAAAAAAATAATTAATAGGAAAAAAAAAAGGGACGAGGACGGGCCGGCCCGTTATTGGCCCGTCAAAAAGCCCGGCGGGCCAACGGGCCCGGGCCGGGCCCTTTTTTTTGGATAGGCCGAGCCGGCCCGTCCCGTCCCGCTCAATCTCAAAAAGCCCGGGATGGGCGGGCCGGGCCGGCCCGACCCGCCTATTTTGCCACCCCTATCTGGTTCTAATATATAGGACACAAATATCTATTACTAATCATTTATCTAAACGAAGTGTTATTTCTTGGATATGTTATTTAACAAAACTCCCCCTCAAGTTGTTCCAGTCATGCCATTTCCAGAACTGGAACTAGTAAAGTCATGCCATTTCCGGACCTGGAACTAGCAATACATATTTTATGAAGGAAATAATAATTTTTTATTTTATTTTTGAAAATTTTATTTTAATATTTTTTTCTTGTCATATGTGTTTTTTTTAATAAAAATATGACATTAATAAAATAATATAATGTTAAATCTAATTCAGAATACATAAAATATTCATTTTAAGCTTGAGGGTATTTTTGTCATAATGGAATTGATTCCATTCTTTTACACTGTCAACCAAACTTAAGAATACTCATTCAGCTACTGATTCTACCACTCTAACCAAACAGCATAATTACATTATCATTCATTTTCTATTCCATTCTGATTATTATTACCGTTACCATTCCACCGCTGCAACCAAATGGACTCTTAGAGGTATCGCTATTATAGATAAGGAGAGATCTTTTATCAAATTCCAATATATATAATTATATATAGTGTTAGAAATATCAATTTCTCATAAGTTTGATGTTTTTTTTTTTAATATGAATTTTCTCTTTACATTTTAACAAAAGTATAATGTTTTTTAAGGTGTGGACTTGTCATCGGGCTGATGCACTTTCTTATGTTAGTTTTACGAGCTTCACTTAATTAACTGTAACAAAAAAGATAGCTAACTTTACAATTTTGCCACTGCATCTTTAGATCCTATTTGATGGAATTTTTTTTTTATTTGCCAAAACTGTACAAAAAGTTTATTATTTTAGAAGACCATTTTTGTAGTAATATTCATTTTATCTTAGGTTCTTTTGTCCGAAACTCTTTTTTATTTTTATTTGTTTGTGAACAAAATTTAGACACTTGCACTAATGGTGGGCGGGTTATATTTATTCTCAACTTTTTGTAACACTCAAACCCTCACTTTCAGTTCACTCACGAGGAAATGAATGAAAATAATAATAATAATAATAAAATAGAGTTGCGTCTATAGCCCCATAAAATCCATTCCATTCACATCTAGAGGGAAGAAAAAGAAAGAAATTTAAATCCTAAACCCTACATTTGAACCTTCATACTTACATGCTTTCCTTCTCAAAACAACACTTCCTTTATGAAAACCCATGAGTAATCTAAACCCAAATGATCTTTTGTAATTTTCCTATTTGACAATTTATGTTACAATATAATTCCTTCAAACTAATTTATTGCTTTCAAAAGAAAACTAGTTCTATCAAACTACACTTATGAATAATATCATATTGAAATTAGTTATGTTCGGATTTGTTTTTGTTTTTTATTTTTTCCATTTTAAAATAAAATATATAATAAATAAAATAATAAAGGATAGTTTCACCGATTGTCCCCGAAGTATGGTTTAAGCACCATTTTGACTCCTTCACTATTTTGATATTGACCATTATATTCTTCAAGTTTGACGATCTTTTAATTCAATGGTCAATAGTGCAATAATATCAAAGTTCTAGGTAGCATACTATTTAAATTGAAATTTCAAAGTTCAAAATAATAAAACTATAATCATACGCTATCAATGAAATTAACTCGATCAATTTTGTACGCCAAACATATCTTTAAGGTTAACTAGTATTATTGGTAATTGAATTTATTGTTCATTAGCAATTTCGCCCTTGAAAATTTTTCCTTGCAATTTCATCCTTGAATTAAGGAACTTAAGACAATTAAGTCCAATTCAATGATGCGGTTAAGATTTGGACAGAAAAACACTCGTGCAGTTCTATGGTTAGATTTTCAGGGGCAATATTGGAAAACAAATTGTCCCTTACTCTTTTCCTCCCTTCGGCCACCACTCTTCTCCAAACTCCCTCTAATACCAATTGGACTTTATTGCCACAAGTTTGTGAATTACATGACTAAATTGCCAAGAAAAGTTTTTCAAGGACAATAATGCAAATAAACGACAAATTTAAGGACCAAGAGTGCCAATTTCTCTATCTTTGATATACTACGATAGACTTACTAGCTCAATTCTTTTCATCCCCTGAGAAATCCGAACTGTGAATTCATCGTAAAAATGGAACCCGTACTTGAATAGCCAAAATTTCTAAGATTACCTTAAAATTGGCAGAGCAAATCTACATGTAACCAATTTACCACTCAATAACATAAATGAGGTAATAGGTGCTCAAACTATTCTTCAAGCGATCTTACGTCCAAATCATTTCACAGCAAAGATCATGGTATATATAATTCAACTTGAAGAACATGTACCACGATGAGTGCCCCAGGTTACCTAGGACCACCTTTTTCCTAATAATCTTTCTTTCACCAATAAAACAAAATAAAATAAAATAAAGGACCAATTTGAGTTAAAGCCAAAACAGATTTGACAGAATTTTCATTCTCTTTCTTTCCCAATCAAATTCATTCTCAACTTTTTACATCATCGGAATTATATGAGCTTTATGTCATCTAACCTCCCATATCTCTTAATCCATATATATATGATGCTCCCAATCCTGCATTGAGAACTAAAAGCAAATCATCAGCAGTAGAAACCAGAGCTAGATGGCATAGATCATCAGAAACCGGATAAGCAATCAGTAGTCACGTGAGCAGCAGAAATTGCTGACCTTGATAGACATATAACAATACCAGTCATGCCAAGGTCTATTTTCCTTTCCACTAAAAACACCTGTGTTACATGTTCGTACTAAATTCTAGGACTTTAAACAGTTAAAAACTCTCGTCCAAAATCCATTAGATTCCACTGTTTCTGGGGACTCAACTGGTTCCTTAAACTTTGCCTTCTCACTTAACTCTTCAAATGAGTCAATAAGATTTTGAAGCCTAGCAACAAATTCGATCAAGAGAGATGTAAATGTCGCTAGTGACAATGCACTTGCATTTTCATAAGTTTTTGACTCTTCACGTGTAGGCTCTCCATTAGCAGTAAAGATAAGACCTGCATGCCATGATATATTTTTCTTGAGTAAGTTATCTGGGGGGACACATGATGATGTGGAGTTCATGCCACTTGGGAAAGACTTCATGCCATCATGGTTGAAACTAGCGCCCATAGAAACTTTCTCGTCCCAACTTTTTGGTACAGGAACAGATCTGAGATCGAGTACAGCTTCACTTAAGGACTTGTATTCATGATACTTAGCTTCGTCATCATCCATGTTCAAGGACTCTTGGGGTGCACCTGGTTCATTAGGCCTATTTCCAATTTCCCAACCTTCCGAATTGACAAGAATGTAGGACTTCTTATCAACTTTCTTTTGCAACTCTTCTGCAGCCTCATGCACTTCATAAAGTATATCCAATTGGCCTAATTTCTCCATCTTTTTCACTTTGTTTCCAAGTTCACGTAATACTTTAGCACCTGCTGATCCTACCCTCCTAAGCTCATTATGGAAAACTTGTCTTCTCTCAGGTGGAGCCTAGATAGAGCGAGATTAAATCGTATCAGTGAATTAAATGTCATCTTTAAGACAATGATATAAATAAGAATTTTCATGGAAAATCCTCTCGAAATGTATCAAGCACAGATATAAATGAAGGCATGAAAGACATTCATGATATATTATCTCAGAGAAACTTAAATACTAATGACAAGTCAAATAAATGAAACTACATTTAGCACATATGGTCCTTCAACAAGAGTTTCTTCCAGTCTTTTTACATGGGAAAAGTACCAATATCACAGCTCTAAGGAAACGTAGCTCCTAAGGTCCTTATTATCCTGCATATCGGTAAAACTTTGGCTTTTAGACAAGGGTGTTAGTTTAATTCTTAGCTAGCTCATGTAAAAGGGTGGAGGTTAAAACATAAAGACCATATCTAGATTACTTGCAGCAGGTCCATGCCTTCACAAGACACACACAGGGCAACATTTTCATGTCTTACGGAAAATTAAGGCATTTCTTCAAAAGGAAGATCTATAAAACAAAACTCTTACAAAAACCATAAAGAAGCTTTTACAACGAAATCTCAAAAAGTTCTTAGTAGGCTGTCAAATGACAATGATATCAAAGCTTTATTAAACAGCAGGTTGAATGTCTCACAGATCCTTGACTGTTTTTTAAGTAATGAAGTGAAAATTGACAATTGTAGGTTACAGAAGGATTCAGACAACAAAAAAAATTAAAAAAGGAAAAAAAAAAAAAGGAAAGAAGAAAGTAACACGTAATTATCAACATCACCAAAACAAACCAAAAGCACATGTAGTGATGCATTTAAAGTGTGTTTGTGGTAATTTTTTAGCTCTAAATTTTAGTGATTACTTAAATATTACTTAAGAAATTGATATTACATAATTGAGGGTAAAAGTTGAGGTAAATTATATGTAGATACCCTATTCGGTTTGGTAGTTTCTGCACATGGTTTCAGTTTAAAACCAGCCAATTCAGCTGTTTTAGCTCTCATAAATTTGCTAGATAGTCCGCTAAATTTCCACAAACTAAATCTAGAAGGGCTTCAGCTGCTGCAACGTCACCGGTTTCCTTAATAAACTGTGTACTGGAGCAGTTAAACCACCTGGTTGGAAGTTCTTTATTCCTGCATGTGAACAGAACTGTTTATTTTGAATTTTGCACATATAATCCTTCTTCTAGAAACCCCCTAAAAAGGGTTTAGGGTACAAGGAAAATACCCTACTCATTAGTTATTCAATAACCCCTAAATTCTCTTTATTTCTTCTCTGTTTTTGGTCTAAACATGTTCAACTTAAACTAATAATATTGAACACTTAGGGCTTGCTTGGATTCACTTCCAATTTTTTGTTTAAATAAATTGAAAACAGAAGTAAAAATTTTGTTTTGATTTTCAATTTTTATAAACAAGAAACATGTTTGGCAAATTTTATTTCACTATTTATTTTCAAAAATAATAAAGTACAAATAATAATAAAGATAGTCATATAGACTTATATTTGTGTATGTATATACATATATGTATGTACACACTTGTGTACAAATATTTGTATGTTCTTTTGTTTTTGAAATTTGTTTAAAAAAATAAAAGTATTAGAAATTTTTTGTTACCACTTTTTTTGAAATTTTTGGTAATAATTTTTAAAAACAAAAAACAAAAACAAGGTTGCCAGGCAAACTTTCAAAAAAAATTTCCATTTTTCTGTTTAAAAAAACAAAAAACAGAAAACGAAAGTGAATCCAAGCAAGCCCTTAATTAATCTATTTAATCTGTTCTGATCATTATTTAGGGTCTCTCCCCAGAACAAAGTGTACTGACTAAAAGACATGGAATACTCTTTCAGGCCTTGCAGCAGCTCTTCCTAAGATACAGGAATATAAGAGCATAACCACCCATACATGTGAAACTAAGACTAAATATTGTGTGTGCTTTGCTATTTATTCAATACCTATTTCATCATAAGCCAAAAAAGTTGTAAATTAGCAAGGGTCTACTTCTGCAATAAGCATAAGATTAAAAAAATTCTCAATGGGCTCATATTATAGATGTTGTCAAACCAACGAAAGCATTTCTAAAAGCCTACCAGTAATAATACCAACAATCAACATATTTTACATTGGAAAAGTCATACTTAAGAGGTTATATAGTACCTGTATTTCCGAAAGTATGCACCCATGTACTGCCATGACTGTAAATGCACAATGCCTCAATGCTGCACTTACCTTAACATAGCTCTTCCATGGATAATTGAACATCTTATAACGTCCATGAGGTGGCTCCCAGATAGCAAATCCCAACTTAAAAAGTAATAACTAAAGATGAGTTAAACTACAAATAAACAGTAACCCATAAACAGTTATGCGTCATTGTTGAAATTCAAAATACCAGAGCATCCTCTTGACTAGTAGATTCTACAGCTGCTCGGTACCCGCTATAGAGTGGATCACCAGAAGATGCTTGGTAGGTGAGAATTTTTGAAGGGACCCTCACATATTCAACACAATTAAGGTAATTGTTCACACAACCTAAATGAAATATCAAGAAATTAGCTTAGAAAAAGGGGCCAAAAACATGTAATTTTCAAAGCAAAACTTAAAAAAACTGGTGTTTATAGTCACCTTCCAAAGATGTAGCAACTCCCATGAAATTCTTAGCCACCAAATTCTGAAGATCCTCACCAGCCCAGATGGGATATATGCCTATATTTACACCCAAACCAACACCAGCACCAAGAGCAATAAACAAGAATCTAGTCACAGTTGTATGGATGAACTCTCCAGTCCTATGCCCAGATACCATAATGAAACAATATGTCAAGATGAACACTCGAAACCCGTATTCGTAAGGCTTCATCGTTGGGTATAATTTCGCATAAGTTGCTAAAAATCCTAGCAACCACATAAAGAAAAACTCTTAAATGCAAGTAACACAAGAAAAAACAAGAAAGCATAATCTGCTCAAGAAAAAACCAAAATCACTCGACGAAAATCCAGACCTATGATAAAGATGCTAGCTATTGTTAAAGGTTCTTCCCATGCTCCAGCACACTTCGACAATTCTGCAATGCTCAGAGCAAGCCCTCCCGCAGACAATGTCCCCAAACCACGATTAAATCCTTTACTAAGAGTTGCTCCTGTAGCATAACATTGCCACCAAATAAGCCAAACACAAACATGTATCACTTTATTCAATTCAAAACAAGGACTAGTTCTCATTTTTTGTTTTTTTTTTTTGTTTTAAAAAAAAAAGAAAGGGCCAAAGAGGTAAAGAGAAGCATAACATTTCAAGTTGAGAAAGCCAATGGTCACCTCAATAAAAAAAAAAAATAAACCAAGTACAAAGCTAGTTATTAGCAGGAAAAGAAATACTTTCCCACAACAGAAGAATTTCTCGAAAGACACTATTTAACTTCAATAATTTCTTTTTTTTCTTTTTTTTTGCTATTAAAAAAAAATAACACATGGGTCTGAACCAGGCCCTGATATAAAACTCTGCTTTCACCATCATGAGCTCCACCATAAGCACAGTCTCTAAGATTATCTCTTGCTCTCTCTCTCTCTCTCCACCTTTAGACCTTGAAAAAGAAACTGTACTTTTGTACCCAATTCATAAAAAGCCAAACTCAGGAATAAGATCTCACCAAAAAGAAAAGAAAAGAAAAGAAGGTACCTATACTGAACTCGAAGACGACAACAACAGTTAGAATGGCCCAAATGGAATGCTGACTCAAATCCTCAAAGGGTTTTCTGAGATAAATTAGCAACGAAATGAGGGAGAGAGCCAGAGCCATCTTGGCCGAGAAGATGATCTTTCTCGGATCGGACATGCCCATCTCCCAAGCCTTAGACGAAACATCTTGAACGGTACGGACCCAGCTGACGAGGCCATTGGAAATGGATCCGAAAGAGCATGAGCAACAACGAGAAGAAGAAGAAGAAGACCCATCTGGGTATTCTTCATTGCCTTGTATCGGGACGACCAGCTCCGAATACCCTTTGTTCATCGATAACAACTCTCTCTCGTTTCTCCGCGAAATTTTATCCGAACGAGCCCAGCTTGGCCGCCATGGCTATAAAACTTGAAAAAAAAAAATAATAATAATAATAATTCAAATATGTATACATTTATATTTATATTTATTTTATTTTATTTGTTACTCATATCATATGTGATTATAACAGGTGTTCGTGATCTGTTTATGGTGTCACCTACTCCGCTTTGACCCCTGGGAGGCCCTTTTTTTTTTTTTTTTAATAAAGAAATGATTCGACCCTTGGGAGTTGAGACTTGAGGTTGGGCCGTTGGGGTTATTTGATCGAAAGGAGGATTTTATTTTGTTGAAGAAAATTGCACCCACTCCACTAACTTTTGTCATTGCTTGATGAATCTTGAAACCATACAATAAACAAAGAAGATACATGTGGGGTCCACTTCTGCATCGTATGCCGCGTAGACTAACAAAGAAGGTATATGTGGGGTCCACTTCTGCATCGTATGCCACGTAGATTGTAGAATGGCCGGACATGTGGTAGAAAACGATTGCTTGGCACGTGTCTTGGAACACTATTTAAATGTCACGTGAGTTGCACGTGATACGGGGCGGGCCCGCTGACTAATGTGGATAAGAGCCGACCTCACTTCAGACCCATGTCGCACAGATCCCGAGTGGGTTCAGCCAGCCCCAGACTTCCCCCTGTGGTCTGAAGGGTCGAAAGCCTCGAGGATCCTTCGCCAGATTGCCTTTATAGGTAGCACTTGGCTCCGGACCCAGACAGGGCATTTAATGCGATCCCTTGGTAGGTGCGCACATTGTAATCCCCTAATTTTGTGAACAACTTTATTGTATTTTCTTTTGTGTATGGTAAAGTGGAATGATAAATACAATAAAGATTGTATTATTATTAAATCTTGCGCACATAATTCACGAGGTTAATTCTGTGAATATATTGTTATATAGATTAAATTGGAGCTTAGTAGTGGCAATTATATTTGTGATTTATGAAGATTTTTTGTTATCAAGTGGTGTTTTCCTAAAAGTTTTGTGTTTAGAGGGTACATTTGGAATAATTTCTAGAAATGGAGAAAATTTCACAAATTTGCAAAATTTGGGTACTAGTTGTTAAAAAAAGAAAAAAAAACTGAGCTCAGCCGTTTATACGTAAGGAACACTTGTTCCTAGTTGAGAAATTGGTGATGACATCTATTACTGCTTATCTGCCATGATTTTCAGTAAAAAATCAAAATCCTCTTATTCCCTTCTTCTCTGTCCCATTATTTTGACGATACGAACTAAGAATGTAGAGCTCTCCCCTTCACTCTCCCTCTCTGCATTCCACTCTCTCTCCAAGTAGTAGAGCTTACCAACTCAGTCTCTCTCTGCATGTCCATGGATTGAGGTAAAAGCTTTGAACCTTATGAAAGTTTTGAGTTTGATTGTTGTTATGAGTTTTTAATGAGTGACAATTGTTATGGGTTGGTATTCTAAGACTCTTTTAGTCCCTATCTTGTTATAAAGCGTGTAAAATACAGTTTTTGGTCAGTTTGGATAATTTGATTTGGAGTTTTCGCCAAACTTCAGAATCTGGAATTTCTAATTTTTCACTGAGCAGTTTCTGTTTTTGGGCTATTTCGCACTCTTAACCTTATCCAAATGAGCTGAAATTTTAGTATGCCATACTAGACATCTAGCTCTTTCTGAATTGACCTTATTTGTAAAATTTGGTTAAAGATTCAATTTTCTACAAATTTTCTAAAATGCATTTTCGTCCCTGTCAGCAAAACAGAGTCTCGTCTCTGGAACTGTTTTTGGTCGACTAGAATTCATTTTGGTCGACCAGAATCTGTTTTTAATGACTAAATCAACTCATTGAACAGAGGCTAGCTTCCAGGGTTGTTTTGGTCGACCAAAAATTTTCAGAGCCAGAGAATAATCTTTTTAAGTGTTTTTTACTGAAGTTGACCGTATTTTAACCCCTGGTATACCTCGAGCACTATATTTAAGAGCAATGTCTAAACCAAGTCGCATTTTATATTTAAGGTTGAGATAAGTTAGGTATTTAATTATAATAGTGCTAATATTAAAATTAAGTAGAAGCTTGAAATTAGAAAAAAGCTCCAATTAATTCTGACACTGTATTGTGTTACAGTAGGAATGTTTATGCGTGAGATTTTAGTGTGGACTATTTTACTAAAGCTTGAGGTACACAATTTCCAAGTAAGTACAGTTATTTATCTACAGCATCGAGTAAATAATGGTGCAAAAGTTTGAGCTAGAAATATATTCATTGTGCTTTGCTGATTATACGTGTTAAGTTAATTTTGTGTTGCTAAGATGTTGTATTAGCACATAGTGAAGTACTTATGCAAATGTATATATATGCACTTACTAATTGTTATATATGGTGAATTGTTACGTGCACATTTAGTGATACTTGTGATGAGTCACTAACGGAACTAAGGTAACAATACTTGTGATAAGTCATTATGTGCACACTGGAATCAAGGTAACGATGCTTGTGATGAGTCGTTACGTGCACATTTAGTGATGCTTGTGATGAGTCACTAACGGAATTAAGGTAACGATGCTTGTGATGAGTCGTTACATGCACATTTAGTGATGCTTGTGATGAGTCACTAATGGAATTAAGGTAACGATATTTGTGATGAGTCGTTACATGTACAATGGAATTAAGGTAACGATGCTTGTAATGAGTCATTACGTGCACATTTAGTGATGCTTGTGATGAGTGTTACGTGCACAATAGAATTAAGGTAACGATGCTTGTAATGAGTCGTTACGTACACATTTAGTGATGTTTGTGATGAGTCACTAACGGAATTAAGGTAACGATACTTATGATGAGTCGTTACGTGCACAATGGAATTAGGGTAACGATGTCTGTGATGAGTCGTTACGTTCACATTTAATAATGTATGTGATGAGTTGTTACATATATACTCCAGTGATGCTTGTGATGAGTCACTGTTGAGCTAGATTGGCGATGCTTGTGACGAGTCACCCAATATAGAATAAGAAAATAAAAAGGGTCTGGGACCTATCATTGTGTGTTATTATTGGCATACTTGTTGTCCTTATTTTTGTAGCTTTATTGTGGAATGTGGATGTTGTATTAAGTTTTGTGTAGTTTGCTTATTTTGGAGTTTGATGTACTGTTTGTCCTGCCTTACTAAGTGTTATGCTTATGTAGTAACTCCATACTGTAGGTAAAGGAAAGAACAAGGTTAGCCAGTGATGAGCGGACCAGTCAGCATGCAATGTACATATGGCCTGACCGTGGGAAAAACGAAAATGTTTTGATAGTGGCTCAAATTTTGTTATATTGAATTTGGAAGTTGTTTTGTATATTTACGTTGTGAACAAAAAGAGCATTTGTGAAAAAGGATTTTATTATGGTTATGTTTTTAAGTTGAAAATTTACTAATATCTCCATATTTTTGTTATGGGCGCGTCTACAGTAGGGGCGCCCCTACGTAGGGCCCTGTCTATTCACTGTTGGATGGGAATCTGTATATAAATAGATTCTCCACAGATTCCCGTTATTCCCCACAGATTCCCATCCAACGATAATTAAGGCATAACCCTACGTAGGGACGCCCCTACCGTAGCCATCCCCTTTTGTTATATGACATTTTATGTGTTTTAGTGAAAAAAAAAAATTAACAGGTTTTAATCGGCCTTGTTATGGGAAATTTTTACAAAATAATATCTTTAATCATTAGTAACATGGAGGATGTTACACGTGTTGAGTAAACCACTCTGACAGAACGGCGGGCTATCTCAATCTCACCTCTGCCAAACTCGTGCGAAGGAGGCGGCGGAAAGCATGTCGCGTCAACTCAGGAGAGATCACGATAACCATGACCCGTGATTTTCGGAGCAAATCATGATAAAAAGAGGCACTTGATCCTGGGATTAGGGGCCACTAGGTTCCTAATCCCTGAGATATAAATATCGTACTTCTCATCGGTAAGAAATATAGAAAAAGTTCACTTTGCCAACTAGTTCTAATAAGAGATATCTAACTTAAACATTGGAGAGTTTTACAGGTGGTCACCCCTGCCTCTCTATCCCGGACTAAAGGCAAAAGTGATTTGGAGAAGCGAAAACACATAGACAGTTCGCGAAAACAGCACCAACAATATAGAGCAAGCAATAGGACAGAAAATAAACAATTGTAAGAATTAAATGGCTACATAAGTTATAACCCCAATTATTAATACTAACTTTCGGCTATAAGTATTTTGAATACCATACTATATTACATCGTACTAAAGATGACTAATACGTGCTTCGTCTCGTGACTAATATATGCTTTGTCTCGTAATAAATACGCTTAATAAAATATTGTATCGTATTCGTGCCGGATTAGAATCTTGTCTCAATTTTTCTGTGTCGGTTCGTGACCCATGGCTTAGTACGTGCTGGCACGTACTGCTCTCACGTGTTTTGTGCGTGACTCAAGTAAGGCCCTGTTTGTATGTACCCATTTTTATAAAGTTTTGTTTTTACCTTTTTCATTTTATTTTTTTCGTTCCTGTAAAAAGTCACCATCTACCGATCTTGCTCCGGCCAACTTCATCATCTTGCCTTAGAAAGTATCTGGACAATGAAAAATTTTGGTCTCATTAAAGGAGTTCAAATTAATTGATTTGTTAGGGCCAAATTGTGACATCAGTATTTTATCTACATATATAAAATGTACTGATTCCATTTTGCCCCATTTTTCTTTGTTGAAAACCCATTAAATTGCTTTTCTGACTTGCACATGCATACTAGAAATTGATAGCTTCAAAGGATAGACAGGAACTTCGATTAGCCTTCTGTTAGATCTGATGATATTTTAATAAAAATTAACAGAACCAAGGAAAACAGAAGAAAAGAAAAAAAGAGGGATAAAAGGTTTTCTTTAGTCGATTTGGTACCCAACTGCTGATTTTGAATGAGAAGCCTTCATATAGATTCTCAACAACTGCAAACTGTTGTACAAAATGAAAAATTACAGGGACAATGACGTGATTTTCAAACTCGGTGGAAAAGGAGGAAAAAGAATAACAGAAGGATGAAGAAGAGAAACAGAGGAAAGCCAAACTGATCCTTAAGTGGGTCATTTCCTTAGCACGTGATGCTATTACGTGGCGTCATTTGGGGTATTGGGATAGGAAGCAGGACAGCAGATTTCATTCCATTCGTGACAAATTCATAATTAGAAATTTTAGGATCTGGACAGTTTTACCTAATAAAGAAAAAATAATTCCAGAATTACAATCTTTCAAAATAATCTAAGTTTTACACGATTTTGTTAAAAAAAAAAAAAAAGTCCAAAAATACAGCCTCCAAAACGCAGTGGCATTTTCGTGAACAAGCCTTCATTTTCTTAAACAAAATTATATATTACAATATGTGAGAAAATATATTAAAAAGAAACCTGGTCAAAACTATGACCTTATTTTCGTTTTTCCTTTCTTAATACTTTTTTCCCTTTCACTATTTTTTTTTAATTTTGTTTTTTTTTTCCTTTTCTCTCTTTTTTCTTTTAACTTCTTTTTCCATTTCACTTTTTCTTTGATTTTAAAATTAACTAACTCTTGCCTTCAAAAAAAAAAAAAAAATTAACTAACTCTTTTTTTTTTTCTTTAGAGCTATATAAAAGAATATCCTTTTTTAGGTCCAACATTAGTAGATAACCCAAGCTTCAAACTTATAGGTAAATAGGCAACCTTATAGGTAGATGACCTAATCACATATACATTAGAATTGTATACCCAAAATGTCATTATCAGAGCTAAAAACTTCACGCAGATTAGCAAGCTCCCAAAGTGTCGCTCTCATTCACCTACTTCCCTTTTCTAGCAAAATTTTCTTGCTAATTTTCTCAAAAGTCATATACGACAAACCTTAAAAGCCTGAAGCATGAATTTTTTCCATTATTCATCGGCTTCAAATGGGTAAACTGCCACCTCCATTCATCTTCTCCATACAAATATAACAATCAAATGATGAAAATCGAAGTTCCGATGAAGATCCAAGTTTCCCCGCCAAAGATTGAAAGTCTGTCGATGAAGATTGAAGATATGCTAATGAAGACCGAAGTTTCATCGCCTTAGATTGAAGGTCTATTGATGAAGATCAAGGTCTATTGACGAGCTACAATGATCCAAACATATAGTTCAACTTTGATCAGATTTATTTTACAACAATGCTAGAAATATCAAAAAAATTGCACAAAAAATTTACACCAATAATGTGGTATAATTTTCTTCGAAAAAAAAAAAGAAATTATGTAGTATTATTTTTCAATCATACTTTATTTAAAGGTGGAACTACACTATTTAAAATTTTATGATTGAAAATGATGTAATATAATTGGTGTAAGTTTACGCTATACATTTTTAATATTCATAGTATTACTCATTATTTTATAGTTTTTTGGAGTTATAGGTCCTCAACTTTACACCCCTTGGGTATATTATCATCCCTACATATTGGTATCTATTTTATTATATTGACAGTTCCACTCAAAATATTACAAAATTATGGCATATTGGTCCTAGCCCTTTACTTCTGTTGTTAGTTTTTTTGAGGCTTTTATATGGAAATAAAAAGAAATGCTTGTTGAACTAGGAAAAAAAAATGTTATTCAATAGCCTACAACCTCTTATATTCTATTCTTTAGAGCTTTTAGTGTTTTAATCTAGTTGTTGTCGCAAACCTCATATGTCTTTTGAATTGAGAGAATTTATTTAACTCTTTTTTGATAATGTATCGATTCTAATATTTTTAAGAAAGAGTCTCCTCATAATTTTTTAGATATTTGCTACTTCTCAGCTTTTCTCTCTCTCTTTTTTTTTTTTGTTGGGAAATTTGCAGCAAAAATTTCCAACAAGGCTTTGTTTGGAACCTGAATTTTTGGAGGAAAATAAATTGCGAGAGAAAAGTCAAGGAAAAAGAAAGCAAAAACTATGTTTTCAAAATCATATAGAACTCAATTTTGAAGTTTTTCTTTTTCTTAAACAATTTGTCAAAATTCTATATACTAAAAAATGGTATCAAATCTAACTCTCATTTTTTGTTTGAATTCAAATAAGAAAAAATGAAATTCCTTAAATTTTTTCTTTTTTCCCTCCAAAAATCCAGGTTCCAAATAGGGCCTTCGAGTTATTGACAGGTCCCTTCTTTAAATCTTGGTATTTAAGTCCCAAGCCTCTTAAAAGAGTTGAAACCATTAGTCCCTAATCCAAATCTTGCGTCTATATTATCTATTGAGACTTCTACTCCTCACCTCACATGTGTCAGCTGGGTCTATCAACCAAGTTGGGGGCTTAGGAAATATTTGTTAAGAAGAGTTTTGTAAAATTAGTGTGATATTTAATATAAGAAAAACTAGAATTACACGAATTAGTTTTTTAAAGAAAAATTACATTAGAAAATTACTTCTACCTTATCCTAGATGAATATTTTCTATTAGATATTTTTATTAATAATAAAACAAATTAAAAATGATAACTGAAAATTCATTATTTCAAACTACAAAAGAAAGTTAAAAAACATAAGAAAGAACTTTAAATTGGTAAGAATATATTCAAAAATATTTTAAGAGAGATATAAGAGGATATAGTGTAAAAATTAAGAGTAAATCCAGTAAAATTAAGCAATACACAAAAATAGACTCGATGAGAGCATTGATTGATTGTAAAAGTTGATGAATTGTTAGCCATAAAAGAAAATTATTTTGAAAAAGAAGAAGAAATAATATTTTTAAATGTTTCTATATTAAGGACTTTTTTTAACCAAATAAATTGCTCATATTTTAGAAAATCATATTTTTGGTAATATTTCTTTTATTTAAGTATTTTTGTCCAAAACCTTTTTTTTTTTTTTTTGAGTGGGTCCAAAACCTTTTTGATTTATTAGTTTGAAAACAAAATTTAGACACTTGCACTAATGGCTGGAGGGTTTACATCTATTCTGAAATTTTTGAACGCAAAAACCCTCCCTATCAGATCACTCACAAGAAAATAAATGAAAAAACATATAATAATATAAAAATTGGAGCTGCATCTATGTAACATCCCCCTCGTTGGTATCAGTAAGAAACACATTTAACAAAAAATTTGATGAGAGAGACGTTAAGTAGAGAATACTGAAAATACGATTTTTCAAAAACTTTTTAAACTATTACATTTACCATGTATTTATAATATCATACATTTATACAATGGTCCAAAATGCACCCGAGTTTGAGCTATTTATAAGAATTAACCAAAATACCACTTCTCAAAATATTTTACCCAATAGGTTGTCCATATATACTTTACATCACAATAGGCTCCTACGCTAAACTCTAGCCATTAATTAACACTAATTTCACAATTCATACAGGGTATAATCCTCCAGCTGAACAACAACCTTAACAGGTTCCACCAAGATAACCATAAGCATGTATATATAATAGTCACTCTCACGGATTTTAATAAGATCACCATTTGTGTATAAGTATAATTCTAGCTCACATAAAAATTACATGGATCAATTAAATATACATATGAGTGATCATACTGTTCACAGATGGGAATCTCCAACAGTTATACGTTTCATAAAAACACATCCCATTTATAAAGATTGCGAACTTGATTCATGGAAAAAAAAATTGTTACGGCTCATAACAAGCAGATATTTTCAACTACAGCGACTCATCACAAGCATCGCTGCAAAATAATATTTCTAACTCCATCGATTCATCACATGCATCGTTGGGTGTTTTAAATCTAACGACTCATTACAAGTATCATTGAAACATAGTAATTTATAATATAAAGACTCATCAGAAACATCACTATATCCCACCACCCGTTCTACGGGCGATACGTGTATACTTGTGCTATTTAAGAATGTCAATTTTACCTACCAACCTATTTACCTGGGGGTTACCTGGGGGTATCTGACTATTCAGGTAAATGAGATGAGTACGGATACTAAGTAAAAAATCCGATCTGAGTTCGGGCGGGTACAGTATAGGGGTACCCACCTCGAATATCTGACCCGATTAATTATATATTAAAAAAATAAAAAAATATATATTAGGTATATGTATAATTTATGTAAAATACACATAAATAAATACGTATATATAAAAATTAAGTTATATTATTAAAGTATTACTAATTTAAGTATATGATATTGTCATTAGATTTTTTTTTCTATTTAAATTCGTATTTTTTTTATTTTCAATATATTTTTTAATTTTTTACCTAGTATGGGTACCCGTTACCCTTGCAGAGAATATTGAACCGGCCTCGCCAACTTAAACGGGTAAATGAGGCGGTTATGAATTTAGTTTTTCCTTGTAGGTACGGGGGCGGGATAATCATACCTACCCGAACTCGACCCGTTGCCATTCCTAGTGCTATTGCTCAACCATAGTCATAACTACGAGTACGTTCGATAGTATAATTAATCTCATAGCACTGCAGAAGCATAATTACAACTATAATACGTACAATACTTATTGTTGTAGTCAAATAACTACACTTAGAGGATAGCTTTGCCTTAAATAGCCTTCACAGTTCACACACCTAAACGGAGGTCACGCTGTAACATAATAAAGGTTCGATTATTAACTTTGGAATTTAGACCGATTAGGTTATCTCTATGATACACACTTAACCTATTCAGTAGTGGCATGGCTCATAACTAATCCCTAGATGATTCGATTAAAATTTCCGACTTGTTTTTATTAGAAAGTTACGGTCTCAACTTTCGAAATTCTCCGTGACACAAAGGCAAGTAAAATGTACTCTCATTTTACCGAAAACATGTAAAATCCGTCTTAGGACTTTTATTGAGTCATTAGAACTCATTTCTAAGCTTTAAAATCACAAAATCTACAAAATTTTCCCTAGAACTGAAACTAGGTCTTAAAATAGCTATTTTGTTGAACAAACTTGCAATTTGTAAAACGTTAACCGCAAATCTGTTACAATTCATTCTTAAACCATCAATTTCGTTTCAGACTATATTTTGTGTTAAAAATAATAATAAAAGTAGTAAAAATTTAAAGTAAGTACACTTGTACATATATTTCTACGGGTTTGACAAGAGTCACTTTTAGGGTCTTTACCCTTTTAAACAGCTTTTCACAGATTCCAAGTCCTTGGGAGAAAATTCATAAATCTTAGCTCAAAATGAATTTATCAGTAACTCTTGAAGCCACAAATTCCTTTTTAAGGCTAAATTTTAAGAAAAATATCCACATAAATCTTGAAAGTAGTTTACTACCAATTAAAAGACCATTTTCCTATGAAACTGAGAAACTGCTAAAACAGTTTCATAGTCCATATTTATTTTATCATTCCGAGCTCAAAACAACTTGGATTTTAACAATTTATACTAATATATAAACTTCAAGAAGTCTAATTTTATCTTTAAAATTTCAGAAGAAAACTCAATTTGAAAGGCTTCCATTAAGGTCATCACATTCTACTGTTCAAAAAGATGTATTAAACAGTTTCGGACCCTGTGTGATCTCTTGGGTATAGCTTGCATTTTAAAACGAATTTTGGACCAATTCTTGATTCTAAATCTATCTACACTCGAAGAACTTGATTTTAGGTTCAAGAAAACCTAGACAGCAGTAAGTCAAACTTGAACCCTATTTAACATGCATATTATCTACCATTAGTCATAAATCTTAATAATGACATGCATGCATCCTAATTTCATCTAGGCACATCACAACAAAGAAAAATAAGAATAACAACGCCTTAAAAGGTATTATTATTGTCATCCATAGCCCAAGCCATTCATGGCTCAAAATGTAATACCAAGTCTATTTACTAGTTAAGATTATTCTATGTGTATTTAATATCTATGACTATAGTATAGTCAATGTGTAATATCAAGCTTATTCTTAGTATAAGATTATGCTATGTGTATTTAATTTATTTAATTATATAAATTGAACAGTTATGTACTAATGAATTTTTCAAATATGATTACAGTGAAATACACATATGAAATCAGGTTGGACTACGTGCCCAATGAAACATAAAATTATCATGTATTTTATATGTATTCATATATGATTTATAAGTTAAGTATATTTAGCTAATAGTTTTAATATAATTGATCTTAATTAAATTTACCATGCTAAGTATCATTAAAGTGAGATATTTGTGACCATGCAATTTTAATGCACCATGCTTTAATAGTAATGAGAGATATATTAGATAATGTGAAACATGTGTACTATTATAGTACATATATTGTATTAGTCACATTCTTTATTAGGAAGATTAAGTACCTTGATTCTTATGTATTGGAATAATTAGGGTATAAGCTAAGTAATGAACTAACTCTAATCATTTTAATTTTTTAAAGTATTTTAAGAAGAATATATAGTATATGTCTATACATAAGTTACGATAATAAAATGAAAATTAGAATTAAAGTGACCATTTATATCTATATGTATAGATGTAAATATATATAGGGCACCAATCCAGTAGGTATTTTTTTTTTTTACCTATGCATAAGTATCAATTGGGCCAATGAAAAATTTTTTTGCACATTTTTTTATATTAAAAAATAGGAGAGAGAAAAAGCATTAATGATGCACGTCTTTTCATGCATCTCATTTTAGCCGTTAGATCATTGTTAGATGATGATCCAACGGCTAGAAAAAAAATACCTACACATAGGTAAAAAAAAAAAATACCTACCGGATTGGCAACCATATATATATATATATATTTGCTTAAATTTGACTATATAAACACATGTTATGAATTATTATCATAATAATTATATATATTGTACGAATTACTATGTTCATATATATATACATATATTAAGATAAAGTAGTGTAAAAAGAAATGTATATTATATGATTTGATATAATAACATAAAAAAATTGGTCGTAACATACTAACTTATACATATAATATATATGTATAGTATATGTTAACATATTAAATACGCTATGATAATAATAATAATAAATAAGTGATAGCCAACCTTGTTAAGTTGGTAATGAATTATACAATTATTATTATTACTATTAGTATTATAGTTATTACTTTTTTTTGTTTATGACCACCATACGGAAAGAACAAATATGTCTCACTATAAGACTAGTTTATAATCAACATGTGTAGTAAGGAACATTGTCTTCACAAAAATCACACTACCTATTATTAAGAGTTGATTTATATTATAGATTAATAGCCAACTAGGAAATGCATGTATATGATGATACCTTACTTAGCACCATGTGAAGTGAGAACTATTGTCTCCACCATCTACTACTTTGTTAATGACTAACATATGAAGTCAGAAATCATTGTCTCCACCATCAGCCACACCATAATCCCACCATCAATTAATATGGTTACATTATATGTGTAACTCACCTATATGATAAGTTCATTCCTTCTTCTTTTTTTTATTATTCATTGTCATCTTTTTCAAATACTAAGTATATTGCTTATATCCTTCACATATAGCTTTTTGAGTAATGAATTCATGAAGCAATAACACCAAATTTTGAGCATCTATCTTGCTTTAGATAAATATTGGAGGTAGTTATTAGATATTTATTTTTTCTCAAAATTATAGTTTACTGTTGTTAGATTCAATTTCTTCAACCTATGTTATTAGGAGTTATAAATTTTATTAAAGTCTAAAACTTTTATGAGAAGTTTAATATATCTACTTTATGTCTAGAAAGTTTTAGGTTCATATCTTACTCTTATAATTTTACACAAATCTTTAAATACATACTGGTTGTTACGTAAGAAAAACTGACAGATACATTTTATTATGTTTACTTTATGATTTCAAAGGGTAAATATTATTAGTTTGAAGTGAAATTTTTAGGACATATTTAAATATATGTTATGTTGTTTTCTAGAAAGTTTTGTTATGCCATGACTTAATTTCAAATTATAATAGAATTTTTTTTACATACTGTTTTTAGAACTAGTAAATCTGACAGTTTTATTTGTCCGAGATGATATTGTTAAAACCTTTGTTATCCCAAGATTAGCTAATCCAAGAGGGGGGAGGGGGGTGAATTGGGTTTTAAAAACTTTTGCAAACTTTTCGAATGAATCAACTAGAATATACAAATAATGAATAAAACAAGTAAAAATAGCAAGTAAACAAATACAATCTCAAAGTAAATAAATTAAAGAGGTAGGGATAGAGAGATTACAAACACTATATTTACGAGGTTTGACAAATATGACGGTTTGCCTACGTCTCCGGCTCTCGGCAATTTGCTTTGAGCTTTCCACTATCGGATTAAAATTGTGGACTTGACCGACCCTTGTACAAACGGAGTGAATTCTTCCTAGGCACACTCTAGCCTTTACAATAGCCTTGAATCCGACTCTATTACGCCTAACTCAGATTGTTTTGACTCCGGTGTTAACCTCATCTATAAACGGGTTGTTTATGAATCCGGTGCCAACCTCACCTCACAAATACAAAGTATATTTTTGAATTGAAACACTCAATAAAAATCTCTCCTCTATGTAATTTGATACAATGTAAACTTAGGGAGAATGAGTGTAAGCACAAGATATGATCTAGTTTGGCTCAATAATTTTGTAAAAAGGAATTTGAAAGTTTGATCACAAAATATAGACTATCAAGACTTAAAAAATTGTTTAAAGCAATGTAGGATAGCTCAAAAAGATTGTTTTAGTCTTAAAATAGCATCTATTTATAAGCCATTTTGAAAACTAGCCGTTTTAAATAATTTAACACAGTTTCTAGAGTTTTTGGTAAACTTACCAGTAGACCGGTAAAGTGTCCAGTAGACTCCCAAAAACTAGCCGTTGAAAGTGCGGCTGTAATGGTCGAATCTCAACTACCACTTTTGATTTTCTGCAAGGACCGGTATACTGCTTCTGTCTACCGGTAGGCCGCCGGTAGGGAGCGGTAGACCGGTGAGTCTACCGGTTCCTAAAAAAAAACATGTATTTGATCGTTTTTCGTGAAAAATTTATCATTCCTTTAGTTTTAATATAGTTTAGTACTTTTTAAAAATTACAGAATGTATATTAAAAGTATACATTTAATTTTTCAAATCAGGTAAACAAAAATAGTTTAAGAACTTTGGCTGGAAAAATCTTTGTGTTAGAAAATTTGAGCCCATAAAAGATCATAAGATGTCTATACATAAACTTCTCATACAAGACTAAATACTTTTACCCTTTTTTTCTAACTAAGTCTTGTATCATTGATCTTGATGGTCTTCATGCTTTAAGAAGTTCTCTTCATAATCCATCTTGAGTATCTTTTGTGATTTGTTCATCAATTTTGCTACATACTTAAGTAAATTATTAGTCCTTAATCATATGTTTGTTAAAGTCAAAGCATGAGTATAAGATTGAAACCTAAATGGTCAACAATCTCCCTCTTTTTGATGGTAACAACATTTGATTTATATAATAAGGACTTAAATATAAAATTTATATATTTGATAATAGGATCCCTTATCATATTAAAAACTCCCCCTCAAAATATGCTAGAGAAACATTAAGGCAAGAAAGGCTCTCCCTTAATTACTTAAAGATTCAAAAAGTGCATATTTTGAGTTTTATAAGAGAATTAATGAGAAATAGAAATTACTTAGCATTTTACCATATATTTCCCTTTTATTATATATTTCTCCCCCTTGATAAATCAATAAATCAATATTCTTTCTTCCCCTTTTGATATCATCAAAAAAATAGACATAGAGTATAAGATATAAAGCATAAAATAGCATAAATGCATCCATTACAAATAGTCCAGAAAAAAAAAAAAAAAAACAGAAGAGTGTAGAAGCACACTATGGTCATAGGAACACACCAAAAGCATAAGAAGACATTCTTAAAACTCACGGACATAACCATAAAACACACAAAAAATAAGTAGAGAAAAAATGGCTAAGGAGGAGGAAGCCCGAAATGAGAGTGAAGCATCCTCATCAAGTCTTCTTGACGAGCTCGAGAAGCTTGAAGTTCCGCTTGAATAGCTTGAAATTGTTGAGCTTGAAAGTCTTGAGATGATTGAACTTGGGCTTACAAGGTCTCAAAGCACTCAACGTCATCAAGTTGAAGTTGGTAAAGATCAAGCTAAAGAGTGTTGATCCTGTTGTTAAGAGAATCAAAAGCCTCTTGAAAATTGAAATGGGAATGCTTATCAGGTGAAGATGGTGGAGAAAAAGTTTCAAGGGCATTAGACTGTGCACCATGAGCAATAGGCTGAGGATCATGATCGTCCTGATCAACAGGAGCCTCTTGGGCGACAGGAGTAGCTTGGACCTTAGGAACCCATTGATCATTTACTAAAGTAAAACCCATAAGCCACAAAGACTTGGAATTTACCTCATCAGATATCTTCCAAATTTTTCTGTCTGATTCATCTACAGTGTTGATCTTAAAATGGTGAAAGATTCGGGTCAAGATTATGCTATAAGGAAAAATGCTACCATTATCTTTGTTGTCAATGACGTGCATGATGGATTGGATGATAAGTTCATCTAAATGACCACCTCGAGGTATGGTGTTGAACTTGAGGAACATAAAGAGGATTCGTGCTTTAAGAGTAAGATCGCTAATTCTAGATTTGGGTGAGAGGTGATCGGGAAGATAGATTCTTTGTAAAGCATCTTGTGGATCAAAACCATCAAAGACAGGCCAAGTGTTAGAGATAAGCAATTTATACCCATCCATAGGTAAGTCAAAGAGCTTACTAAGTAAGGTTTGAGTTATAGTAAAGTCAATCCCTTTAAGACTACAATGAATCCCACGAACACCTAGCGTGGTATGAGCACTAGCATAGAACCCTCAAACCAATCTCTCATACCCGGTCTCTTTAATTTAGCAAAAAAATATCTACCCCATCCTTTCCATCAGATGTTCAAACCTAACAGACTCTAGGTGAGCAAAATTGTACATTCTACCCTAGATAATTATTTTTTTAGATATGAGTTCTCTATATCTATGCATAATAATTGGGTTTTCAAGAAAAAGTATATCAAACCTTGATTTGGACCGAAGTTCATGAGTTTGTTGTTCATCCTCCTCTAGCCTTGGAGCCTTCCCTCTTCTCCTAGACCCTTCATCTCTTGGAGCCATAAAGAAACAGATGGAAGAGAAAAGAAAAAAAAAATTCTAGGATATGGGTGAGAAGAAAAAAATGAAAGAAATCAAGGAGTAGCGATGGTTGGAGGCAACGGATGATGATGAGAGGGTTAGAAATCAAGAGATTGGAGAAAAAAATCGAGGAGAAAGATGAAAGGGATGGAAACTGAAAGTTTTCGGACGAAGAGGAGAGTGTTTCGAGTGAGAGGAGCAAAAAAAATGAGAAAAAATCGGTTCAAAAAACTTTAAAAATTCGCGAAACCTCGCGCCAGCGGTAGGCCGAAACGTGGTTTCCGGTAGGCCGATTTTGACAGAAAATTTTCACTTTTTGGGCACATTTATCGGCATACCGGTTAGACTTTTCTGTCTACCGGCCATTTTTTTTTTGTGTTACAGATTTAAAACATAAAAATAAAAGATACTTTGTCATAAAATAATAATCATGGAATTAAATTTAAGAACTTGAGTAAACAAGCTAAGATCATCAACCAAACAACTCAAGATAATTCATTTAAATCAATCATACCAAGCTCTCTATGAATCATACAAAAACGATCTTTGCTCAAAGGCTTTGTAAAAATATCCACTAATTGATTTTCAGTACAAACAAATTCTAGCATTATGTCACCCTTTTGCATATCACGAAGAAAATGATGTCTAATATCAATATGCTTAGCACGTGAATACAAAATAGAATTTTTGGACAAATTGATAGTACTAGTATTATCATATTTAATGGGTACATGATCATAATTCATACCAAAATCCTTAAGTGTTTGTTTCATCCATAGAATTTATGCACAACAACTAGCCGCCGATATATATTCAGCTTCGGTAGTAGAGAGAGCAACCGAATTTTGTTTCTTGCTAAACCAAGATACAAGTGCATAGCCTAGAAAGTGACAAGTGCCACTTATGCTATTGCGGTCGGTTCTACAACCGGCAAAATCCGCATTCGAATAACTAGTAATATTAAAGTGTGTGCCTTTGGAATACCATAATCCTAGGTTCATTGTGCCATGCAAATATTTCAATATTCTTTTAACAGCACTAAGATGGGATTCCTTAGAATTTGATTGAAATCTAGCACATAAGCAAACACTAAACATTATATCAGGTCTACTAGCCGTTAAGTAAAGTAGTGATCTGATCATACTTCGATATTTAGTGATATTCACAACTTTACTATATTCATCTTTGTCAAGCTTGATTGAGGAGCTCATTGGTGTTTTCATAGTCTTTGAATGCTCCATCTCAAATTTCTTGAGTATATTCTTTATGTATTTTAATTGGTCGATAAAAATGCCTTCTTTACTTTGTTTGATTTGGAGATCAAGAAAAAAATTTAGCTCTACCATCATGCCCATTTCAAATTCGTTATGCATACATTTTGAGAAATCTTCACAAAGAGACACGTTAGTAGCACTAAAGATAATATCATCAACATAAATTTGTACTACCATAATATCAACCCCATTCTTTTTGATAAAAAGAGTAGTATCTACTTTTCCCACTGAAAATTTATTTGAAATTAAAAACTTGCTCAATCTATCATACCAAGCTCTAGGAGCTTGTTTTAACTCATAAAGAGCCTTTTTTAATTTAAAAGAATGGTCCGGATACTTATGATTTTGAAAACCGAGAGGTTGAGCAACATAGACTTCTTCTAAAATATATCCATTTAAAAAAGCACTCTTAATATCCATTTGATAAAGAATGAAATCTTTATGATATGCAAAAGCTAATAGCATCCTTATGGATTCTAATCTTGCTACGGGTGCAAAGGTTTCGTCATAATTGATTCCTTCTTCTTGATTGAAACCTTGGGCTACTAATCTAGTCTTGTTTCTCACAACCACTCCATGCTCATCAACTTTGTTTCTAAGGACCCATTTAGCTCCAATAATAGATTGATCTTTAGGTCTTAGAACTAATTCCCAAACATCACTTCTTTCAAATTGATTTAATTCTTCATGCATAGCTAAAATCTAAGATTCATCTTTTTCAGCATCTTTAAAACTTTTTGGTTCAATTTGAGAAAGAAAAGCTATATTATTACAAATATTTCTAAGTGATACTCTAGTCTTGACACCTTGTAAGGGATCACCTAGAATTTGGTCTTTAGAATGAGTATGACTAAATTTTAAATCTCGAGGAAGAGTTAAAGTTTTACCATTTTCACTTTGTTCACCTTCCTTAAGACTTTGATCTTGTTGTAGATTAAGATCTTTTTCTTTCTTTAGCTCATTGATGCTGAAATCATCTAAGCCTTGTTCCATACCTATATCATCATCATCACCTATATTTCTCTCCTTGGAGAGAATGTTAGTTTCATCAAAAACAACATACATAGACTCTTCTACAACTAAAGTTTGTTTGTTGAAAACTCGATAAGCTTTACTAGTAGTAGAATAACCACGAAATATACCAACATCAGATTCTGAATCAAATTTATCCAAATTATCTTTAGTATTCAAAATAAAATATTTGTAACTAAAAACTTTAAAATAATCAATGTTAGGTTTTCTATCCTTCCAAAACTTATAAAGTGTCTTATTCAAAGTAGGTCTAATCATTACTCTATTGACTATATGGCAAGCAGTATTTACGGCCTCGACCCAAAAATATTTTGGTAAGGCATGTTCATTAAGCATAGTTCTTGCCATTTCTTATAGTGTTCTATTTTTCCTTTCTACAACCCCATTTTATTGACGAGTTCTAAGTGCCGAAAAATTATGATCAAAACCACTTTCAGTGCAAAATGCTTCTAACTCATCATTTTCAAATTCACCACCATGATTACTTCTAATAGAAGTAATAGTATACTTTTTTTTTATTATTTTGCACCTTTTTACAAAAAATAGTAAAAACTTTTATCATATCATTTTTATAAGCTAAAAATAGAATCCAAGTAAATCTTGAAAAATCATCAACTATCACAAAAGCATAATGTTTTCCACCAAGACTTGTAGTCCTTGATGGTCCAAATAAATCCATGTGAAGTAGTTGCAATGGTCTAGTGGTTGAAATAAAATTCTTGGATTTAAAAGAACTTTTAACTTGTTTTCCAAATGGACATGAAACTTTGTCTTTTTCAAAAATCAAACTTAGTAAACCATTCACAAGATTTTTCTTTGAAAGTTTTGAAATAGTTTCCATGCTAGCATATCCAAGTTTTTTGTGCCAAAGCCAAGAATCATCTTTCATGACCAAAAAGTATTTGTCTTGATTTGAGTATTTTTCAATATTGATAATGTAATCTTTTCTTTCTCCAATGAAGATGACTTCCTTTGAACAAGCATTCTCAAATAAGCATTTGGAAGACTCAAAAATAACTTTATAGTCTTTATCACAAAGTTGACTAATATTAAGTAAATTATGCTTAAGACTATCAATAAGTAAGATATTTTCAATAATGGGTGAAGATGAGTTACCGATGTTGTCAATACCTATAATTTTGCCTTTGGCGTTGTCTCCAAACATAACATACCCTCCATTTTTCTTCGTAAATGAGGAAAGCAAGGAGAGATCACCAGTCATATATTTGGAATAACTGCTATCCAAGTTTTTGATTTTTCTTCATCTTTTGTACCTACAAAAAGAATCAAACTTTGACTTTTGGTACCCATACTAATTTGGGTCCTTGAGAGTTAGTCATAGATTCTTTTTGAACCCATGTTGCCTTTCCTCTAAAGTATAAATTCTTTTTAATAGAACAAGAGTAACTAGTGTGATCATCTTGATTACAATAGTTATAAGTATATTTAGTGTCACTAGAGGAGGCTTTCACAAAATAGTTTTTGAGATATTTTTGTTTGATAACTGGTTCCTATACCTCATTTATCAAAAACACATCTTTGTCCACCAAGCATTAAATCAAAATTTTTCTTTCCATTTGTAAATTTGTGGACAATATTGGTCAAGTCCAAAAATTTTTCATTTAAAGAAGCATTTTCAATTTTTAACCTTTCACATACCTCACAAGGTAAATTTACTTCTTTCATTTTAGCAAAATCATCAATTTCTTTTGACAAGTTAAGAATTTTCTTTTTAAGATCATTGTTTTTCATAATGAGTTTTTCATAATTCTTATGTAAATCATTAAAATAATTTAATAATTCTTCATAAGATAAATCATTTTCATCACACTCATCATTAGAATCATCAAGTAGATCATTACTAGAGTCAAGAGAATTTACCTCATTTTCAATAGCCATAAAGCACATATTGGCGATTTCCTCTTATGTTTCTTCGTCGGACCCTTCTTTATCGCTATCATCCCAAATAGCTTTCATAGCTTTCTTTTTCATCTTTTTCCTCAATGGGCATTCGTTCTTTATAGTCCGGGCTTCTTGCATTCAAAGCAAGTGATAGGATCATCTTAAGCTTTCTTTTCTCTATAGTCATTGCCCTTGTTGTTGTTGTTATACTTCTTTGAAGGATTACCTTTCTTGAATTTTAAGTACTTCTTATACTTCTTGGTAAGAAAGGCAATGTCATTAATCGCACTATTGTCAAGTTTATCATCATCATCTTCTTCTTGAGTGGATGTTTTGAGAGCGATGGTTTTCTTTTTCTTCTCATTTTCGTCTTCTTGATTGTGCTCTTTTATCATAATCTTATGAGTCATGAGTGATCCCATGAGTTCTTCAAGTAGGAGCTTGGAAAGATCTCTAGCTTCTCTAATGGCCACCACCTTTCCTTGATAAGCTTTAGGTAGGCTTCTAAGGATCTTGTTCACCAATTCGGTTGAATCATAGGTTCTATCAAAAGCATTAAGAGCATTAGTGATGGAAGTAAAGCGAGTAAACATTTGAGCAATTGTGTCATCACTATTCATTTTGAATAACTCATATTGATGCACAAGCATATTTATTTTTGTTTCTTTCAAAGAGTTAGTTCCTTGATGTGTAACTTCTAGCATTTTCCACATTTCAAAAGCATTAGAAGCTTTTTCTACAATATTATAAATGCTTCTATCTAAACTACAAATCAAGTAACTTTTAGCTTTAGCATTTTTAGAAATCATAATTTTGTCTTTTTCATCAAAATTTTCATGTGTTTTTGCAACCCATGTATCACATTCTCTTTTCATAGGAATAATAGGACCATTCATAACAATATACTATAAATCATAATCCATAGATAAGAGATAACATTCCATTCTACTTTTCCAACAGTTAAAATCGGCTCCATTGAAGAATGGAGGTTTGGTAACTGAAAACCCCTCGTTTTGAGAATTCATGGGTAAGCTTTCTCAAGAGATTTAAGTCAATAATTTGCTGGTGTTTACTGGAATAAATTTCCGAAAATATTTTCATAAAATCATTTTCAAGAACACCATAGTTTTGTAAAATCAAGAGACGCAGCGGAA
>JXTC01000051.1:653101-719437 GCA_002914845.1 Trema orientale
GAATTTATCAATATTAAATAGATACTAAATAATCCAATAAATATTGTTTATAATGTCTAAATAATAAACTGCTTTATAGGACATTATTCCAACAAAATTTTCAAAAATTCGAGCACCAAACTCTGATACCAATTGTTATCCCAAGATTAGCTAACCCAAGAGAGGGGGTGAATTGGGTTTTAAAACTTTTTGCGAACTTTTCGAATGAATCAACTAGAATATGCAAATAATAAATAAAACAAGTAAAAATAGCAAGTAAGTAAATACAATCTCAAAGTAAATAAATTAAAGAGGTAGGGATAGAGAGATTGTAAACACTATATTTACGAGGTTCGATAAACACGACGGTTTGCCTACGTCCCCAGCCCTTGGCAACTTACTTTGAGCTTTCCACTATCGGATCAAAATTGTGGGCTTGACCGACCCTTGTACAAATGAAGTGAATTCTTCTTAGGCACACCCTAACCTTTACAATAGTCTTGAATCCAGCTCTATTACGCCTAACTCGGATTGTTTTGATTCCGGTGTCAACCTCACCTATAACTGGGTTGTTTATGAATCCGGTGCCAACCTCACCTCACAAATACAAAGTATATTTTTGAATTGAATCACTCAATAAAAATCTCTCTTCTATGTAATTTGATACAATGTAAACTTAGGGAGAATGAGTGTAAGCACAAGATATGATCTAGTTTGGCTCAATGATTTTGTGAAAAGGAATTTGAAAGTTTGATTATAAAATATAGGCTATCAAGACTCTAAAGATTGTTTAAAGTAATGTAGGATAGCTCAAAAAGATTGTTTAAGTCTTAAAATAGCTTCTATTTATAAGCCCTTTTGAAAATTAGCTGTTTTAAATAATTTAACACAGTTTCTGGAGTTTTCAGTAGACTTGCCGCTAGACCGGTAAAGTGTCTAGTAGACTTCCGAAAACTAGCCGTTGAAAGTGCGGCTGTAACAGTCGAATCTCAACTGCCACTTTTGATTTTCTACAAGGACCAGTAGACTGCTTCTGTCTACCGGTAGGCCGCCGGTAGGGAGCAGTAGACCAGTGAGTCTACCGGTTCCTAAAAAAAAAATATTTATTTGATCCTTTTTCATGAAAAATTTACCATTCCTTTAATTTTATATAATTTAGCACTTTTTAAGAATCATAGAATGTATATTAAAAGTATATATTTAATTTTTCAAATCTGGTAAACAAAAATGGTTTAATAACTTTGGTTTGAAAAATCTTTGTGTTAGAAAATTTGAGCCCATAAAAGATCATAAGATGTGCATACATACACTTCTCATACAAGACTAAATACTTTTACCCTTTTTTTCTAACTAAGTCTTGTATCATTGATCTTGATAATCTTTATATTTCAAGATCTTCTCTCCATAATCCATCTAGAGTATCTTTTGTGATTTGTTCATCAATTTTGCTATGTACTCAAGTAAATTATTAGTCCTTAATCATATGTTTGTTAACGTCAAAATATGAGTATAAGATTGAAACATAAATGGTCAACAACCTTATCCTGGATTTTATTTAGACTTGAAACTTTTATTTCACACTAATATATGTGTTATAAAGGGCTCCAAATATTTTCATGACTTTTGGAGATGTATACAATTAATTATGAGTTTCAAAATAACATATAGTTTTGTAAGTTAAGTATTGTCATGAATTCTAAGGTATAATCTTAAGAATTTAAAATATTATGTAATCGTAAAATTTGCTATGTCTAATTTTGTTTCCACATGTAATATTTGTTATAGATGTTTTCTTAAATTGTCAAGATTTTTGGGTTTACAAAATATTCTAGAAAAGTTAAAAATTAACTGATGGTCCTAGTTTGAATAGTTTTAATCATATTTCAATCAACAGATTAGAAATTATACATAATATATTAAATCCTACTAATAAATTCCGATTATTTTTCTATAGCTTTGCATATATGTTAAAAATGATTTTAGTAAAATTTTAAATTATTTTAATAAAAGAAAAGGTCCAAAAAATTCAATGAATATATGTTGGTCAGAGCTTTAAACTATTTTATCAAATTATAAGTGCTAGTTTAGAAATTAGAAAAGACATATTAAATCTTGTTAATAAATTCTAACTAATTTTTTATAACTTTATTTTTATGTTATAATAATTTTAGTAAAGTTTCAGAATTAATATAATTTTATACCATAATTTAAAATTCTTTAAGTATGTATTGCTTGTTGAAATTTTACAGTTTTTGGTTATGTATGTTATGAAACATGATTTTATAGTTGCATGATAAGAGTATTTTTTAAGACATATAAATATATTTCTAATGAAAAATAATATCATGTATTAATATATACAATGAATATTTCTGTATGAATAATAATAAAAAATGATAAAAAGAAGCACATGGTTACAACAAGGTCGAGTCTGTAGTATTTTACTACAAGCATACGGAATTTTTTAAGGACCTAATGTAAATAAATCTCACACTATATGTTTCTGTGAAAAGTTATCTGCTATTATGCAATTATGATTATTATAACATGTTGTTATATACTCTGCAATATTTGTTATATTAAGTATGTAAGTATGTCACGAGCATGTACGTACATAATTGCACGAAAAATTATGATTTCAATTAGCAACGGAGCTACCACACAAGCAGAGACCTTCAATCTTTTTAATTTTCATTAAATTTATAAAAAAATGTTAATAAAACTCCTATAAAAGCTTAAATAAAAAACTATTAAGCCCTTCTAAAAAATTTAAAAAATACAGTAAAGGCACACAAGTCCATAATCAAACTTTTGTTGCATTAGTTAATAAAAAAAGGCTAAGCCCACTTGAGAATTATGACCCACTATTTGAATTGATTTTAAATAATTTAATAAAGAAACATATGTATAAAAAATAAAATAAAATAAACAAAAGATCTGAAAAAACTTATCAAACACACCCAAATCATTCTCATCTTCTTTCGTGCAGAACCTTCATTTTTCTACCAAATACTAGTGCAGGACGCCAGGAGGCCTAGGACCAGTGGACCACTATTTTTCAACTTTTTCTCTTATACTTTTTAGTAAGTCTACTTATTTTTCTCTTTAATTTATAATTTTATTTCTATTTAGACTTTAATATTTTACAGTTATAAATTTGTAAATGACTTGATGATATTTCTTTGCTAAATATATATTTTTTATTTTAGAGTATCAACCTACTTGTGAAGGAAAAAAATGAAAGGATTATTTATCTAAAATTTTGAGATCATAGGAAGAATTTATCAATAGTTGAATCTAGAGAATAACAAATCCTAAAATTAGTCTTGATTTCCAACTCTAACAGATGGCATGTTAACAACCTTAGGTATTCTCTCAATCGTTAAACAAAAATAAATTTATTCTAAAAAAAAAATAAAAATAAATTAAAAAGGGCAAAGATTATATAATAAATTAGGCTAGATTCATTGCATTGAATCTGGTCATGGACATAATGGAGGCACAAAACTTATATACTCCAGGACAAGACTAAATAATTAATTAGTCTTTTGTATTCATTTATTCGGCAAACCAACAAGTGGTTTTTTATTAACTTTCCTAACAAAATTTTTTTTTTCAGAGATTCTAACAACTAGTTTTAAATATACTTGAACAGATATGGAGAGATATTTCAAAAAATTAAAATCCGACTCATCAAAATTTACGGAGAAAAATGGAGACATGCATTCAACAGATATAGATGTCAATCTTGCAGAGCTTCCGACAAATATAGGATTGAGGATTCCAATTTTGAAGTATCATCCTAATATTCGCGATCAAGGTCGTAGAACATGTCTTCAAAAAAGTCCTTGTCAAATTTATGGCCATGATTTTCCATCGACTGAATATGGAAATCAATTAAAAAAATTCAACGATGTTTAGTTTAAAAAATATCCTAATTGATTAGAATATACCATAGAAAAAGGTGCTGCATTTTGTCTTTGTTGTTATCTCTTTAAATCAAGTATTGGAGATCAAGCATGTGGTGATTGTTTTATTGGAGATGGATTCTCAAATTGGAAAAAAACTTTGCAGAAATTTCATGATCATATAAGAGGCCACAGTAGTGCCTATAACTAAGCTTGGAAGAAGTGTGAAATCTTGATGAATGAAAGGCAACATATTCAAAATATTCTCTCAAAGCATTCGGAACAGGTTCGTTGTGATTATCGAAGACGTTTAAATATATCAATTGATTGTGTTCGCTTTCTTTTAAGACAAAGCCTTGCTTTCTGTGGTCTTGATGAATCTAATAATTCTAGTAACCAAGGCGACTTTCTTGAGCTTTTGCAATTTCTATCAGAACACAATGAAGATATCAAAGCTATTATATTAGAAAATACTCCTGAGAATTGGAAATTCACATCACCTAATATTCAAAAGGAAATTGTAAGGGCTGCAGCCATTGCAACCACTAATGCCATTATCAAAGACATTGGTGATGCTTTATTTTCAATAGTTGATGAATCTTGTGACATTTTAATTCAAGAGCAAATGGTTGTTGTGTTTCATTATGTGGATGAGAAAGGATATGCAATTAAATGTTTTATTGGGATTGAACATGTTGCTAGTACTACTGCTTTGTCTCTTAAAGGTGCCATTGATAATTTTTTTTTAGACACGGATTAAGTATATCTAGATTACGCGGACAAAGTTATGATAGTGCAAGTAATATGCAAGGTGAGTTCAACAGTCTGAAAATACTTATTTTGAAAGAAAATACATCTACTTTTTATGTGCATTGCTTTGCTCATCAATTATAGCTTACTTTTGTAGCTGTGGTAAAGAAATATGTTCAAATAGCATTACTTTTTTGTTTGGTTACTAGTGTGGTAAATATTGTTAGAGCTTCCTCAAAGCGTTGTGATATACTTCGACAAAAGCACAATACCATAGTATTTGAAGTACTCAAGAGTGGTGACATATCAAGTGGACGAGGTTTAAATCAACAAAATACTCTTAAAAGACCGGGTGATACTCATTGGAGATCTCATTATGGTACTTTGCTAAGCTTGATTAACATGTTCTCTTCGATAATTGATGTTCTTAAAATAATCATAGATAATGGAATAAACTCTGATCAAAGATATGAAGCAAGTAATCTTCTAGAATCGATATTATCATTTGATTTCTGTTCATTTTACATTTGATGAGAACATTGTTAGGAATGACAAATGAGTTGTCAAAAGTATTACAAAGGAAAGATCAAGATATTGTGATTACTATAAATTTAGTTAAATTGTGTAAGCAACGACTGTAAATGATGAGGGACGATGAATGGGATTCTTTTCTTGATCAAGTTTCTACTCTTTGTGGAAAACGCAATATAGTAGTTCCTAATATGAATGATATTTTTCTCGCTCGAGGTCGATCACAATGTAAAGTTTAATGAGATCACAAATTTGTATCACTTTCATCTGAAGTTATTTTATTCTATCATTGATATGCAATTTCAAGAGTTAAATGATCACTTTAATAAGGTAAATACAGACTTGCTTCTTTGTATGACATACTTGTCCCCATGTGATATATTTTCAGCTTTTGATAAGAAAAAGTTAATTCACTTTGCTGAATATTATCCAAAGGATTTTTCTATAATAGAACTCATGGAACTTGATGATCAGCTTGACATATATATAATTGATATGTGTTCCAGTGAGAAATTTAGTGTATTAAAAAGTATCGGTGATCTCGCACAAAAAATAGTTAAGACAAGAAGACATAATGTTTATCCTCTCGTTTATCGACTCGTAATATTGGCATTAATTCTACTAGTTGCTACTACTACTGTAGAGAAGGAATTCTCTTTTATGAATTTTTTAAAGAATCGGTTACGTAATAGAATAGATGATCAATAGATAAATGACCGTTTGCTTGTTTATATTGAAAAAAATATCTTTAATGATATTGATAACGAACTCGTTGTATGATATTGAAATCAAGGAATGAAAACGCACCGAGTACAATTGTTAATACTTATTTTTTCTTAAATATAATTACAATTCAGCCAACCCCTGACGACAAATCCTGGCTTCCTCCTTAATTTCAATGAAATAAATCTTTAAAGTACTATGTATCTAAAATTATATTTATGAAGAATGTTTTCTTTTAGTATTTGTTAAGTTCTTAAAAGAAGTACGGACACTCGACTAATTAACCTGCAGTCACTATGTTAAGAACGAAAGTTTAACTATAATACTAATCATTATAGTACGATAGCTATTAGCTATAAGGTCATATTTTCTTGTCATGAGACCATATTTATGGCCCATCACTTATGATATACTTAGCATTACACTATGTTGAGTTCAAATATGAAAGTTTTATGAAAAGAAAATGTCTATGAACAAGATGTTTTCAAAGAAATAATTACATAGTTAGGATTCTAAAAGTGTAATATTCATGATATTCATTGCATGCATAAGATTTGCTTACTGAGCTCAAGCTCATTTTATTCATGACATTTATTTCATGCATAAGATTTGTTTACTGAGTGCAAGCTTATTTCATTCATTTAAATTTTCCATATGAGCAGTAAATCCTACCGAAGATTGGCTAGTAGTGGCGGGATCTTAAATGGCAATAGAATGTTTTTATACAACTTTATATTTTACTTTCAAATATTTAATTGTTTGACTAAGATTGAGTGTGTTTCATTTTTATGGAGTATATAAACCTAATTTCTATTTCGAGAGTTAATTTCAATTATAAAATAAAATAAATTTTCATTAAGAAATATTTCTTTAGTTTGATTATGAATAGTAATGTTTAAAAGAATATGACATTAAAAAAAAATTGACCGATCTTCCGCTTTAATTTTATAAGACGAAGCTATAAATTAACATTTTCTCAACTTAGATTTACCGTAGCATTACACAAAATCGCTCAAAATCATCGCTCAAAATCAACTAAGGAAGATCATTATACCTTAAAGCTTCTCCAAAATTCATTAAAGGCGAAAACTAAATGAACTCTTAACATCTTTTAACAGCCTTCTTTTGGCTATCCTAACACTCAAGGAAGGAAGAGATTAAGATGGGTAAAGATTCAAGCTCATCTAATACCAATAACACTAATTTTAACTAAGAACACTTACCCAACCTTATTGCATGTAGCTTGAAGTTAGACTCACACTCTTGAAAACTCTTTGAAGCTTGAGTTGGGATGGAGATGAACTAATTTTAGGTCTTGATCATGACTGAAATGAAGGGGAAATGAAGAGAGGAACCACGGTTTTGAGAGGAAGGAAACAAGAAGAAAATGATGAAGATGGAAAGAAAATAAAGTGATAAAGATAAGCATGCAAGTATGAAATGAGCAAATGGGTAAGTATGATTTGATTTTTCCCTTTTAAAGGCAATAAAATAAACCCCAAAAATTCCTATAGTGGCCGAAATTCACATGAGGAAGACACATCAAGGGAACAAGCTTCACATGTGTCAAAATATTAGGAAAAAATGTCCACCAATCATGTCTTTACTTACTTCCAATTTACCCTTATTTTAATCCTTTAAATGCAAGTCAAAAGTGACCAAATTCCCTCATTTTCAGACTTAGTTCTGCCATTAATAAGTTTCTTTCAATTAAGTCCCAATCTCCCTCACTTTGACCCACAAGATGGCTATTTCTTGCATTTTTGCCCCTATACTTTCATTAGTCAGCAAATTGTTCCACAAACCTCCAATGGTCACCAAATTTTAATACTAGCTAAAACCATGACTGGAATATAAAAGTAACTATTAGTCCAAGGTTAAAAAATTCTACTAAAATCTGAAAATTACGAAAATGCCCTTATAGATTACATTTTTTAAATTTGGGCCCTTTTGAAACTTTCCATCTGTTTTTTGAAAAGATAGACATTTGTACTTTAAAATCCACATTTACAAACGATAACGAGTTAGAAAAATTTCTGTTTAACCTTGTATGAGTTTGCCACTGATTTTCCATGTGAAAATTCACACAGTTAGGGTTTTCGATTCATTGAGCCATTTTCCAAAGTTTCGGTTTATTGAAAATTTCACGATTTTATATCCGAGTAATGTGTAAAGTATAATCACACTCAAAACAACTCTTTATATTACTAGTATATCACAGAGAGTACAATGTTTCTCTACAAGTATAGAATTTCTAGGGTGTCACAATCTATAACCCCATAAAATCCATTCCATTTGCATCTAGATAAGTTTAAGAAAGAAATTTCAATCCAAAACCCTATATTTCAACCTTCATTTTTACATACTTTCCTTCTCAAAAGAACACTTTCTTAATGAAAACTCCTGAGTAATCTAAACACTTATGGTCTTTTTTAATTTTCCTATTTGACAATTATGTTACAATATAATTTCTCCAAAGTAATATTTTTTTCTTTGTAAAAGACATTTATTTTTTCAAACTAGACTTGTGAAGAATATCATATTGAAATTAGTCATGTTTGGATTTGTTTCTTTCCTTTTAAAGTAAATTATAAATAAATAAACAAATATGATAAGAATATTTTCACCCATTTTTCCCAAAGTATGGTTTATGTATCATTTTGACTCCCTGAATTTTTAATTAAAATTTCATAATTTTTATATTGACCATTATATCCTTCAAATTTGACAAACTTTTAATTCAATGGTACAACAACATCAAAATTCAAGGTATCATACTATCTAAACTGAAATTTCAAAGGTCAAGATAATAAAACTATAATTATGCGCTATCAATGAAATTAACTAAATCAGTTTTGTATGCCAACATATCTTTAAGGGTAATTAGTATTACTGGTCATTGAATTTGTCATTCATTAGCAGTTTCGCCCTTGAAAATTTTTTCTTAGTAATTTAGTCCTCGAATTAACGAACTTGTGACCATTAAGCCCAATTCTGTGACTCGGTTAAGGTTTAGACTGAAAAATACTCGCGCAGTTCTACCATTAGATTTTTAGGGTCAATATTGGAAGGCAAAGTGTCCCTTCCTCTCTCTTCCTCCCTTTGGCCACCACACTTCTCCCACCTCCGTCTAATCCCAATTGGACTTAACTGCCACAAGTTTGTGAATTAAATGACTAAATTCCCAAGAAAATTTTTTCGAGGACAAAATTGAGAAAGAATTATGACAAATTTAAGGACCAATAGTGCCAATTAATCTATCTTTAATACATTACACAAGACTTCGAAGCTAAACTCTTTTCATGCCCCGAGAAATGAGAACTGTGAATTCATCATAAAAGTGGAATCCGTACATGAATAGAAAAGACAGACTTTCTAAGATTGCCTTAAATTGGAGGAGCAAATCTATGGTTTGCCCACTTGACCACTCAACGACATAAGTGAGATTATAGGTGCTCAAACTATTCTTCAAGTGATCATAAGTCCAAATCATTTCACAGCAATGATCAAGGCATATAATTCGAACACGAAAGGACTACCCTTTTTCCTAATCATTTATTCTTTCCCCGGCAAAAAATAAAAAAAATAAAAATAAAAGACCATTTAACAGCCAGAATAGATTTACAGAGATAATTGAAAACGTTATCATCATATATTGTCACAATTTTCATAGCAACAAGGACAATATTTTCATTCCCTTTCTTTCTCAACTAAATTCATTCTCAACTTTTAACAGCATTGGAATTATATGAAACTTCTTTTTTTCCTGGTCTCCCATAGCTCTCAATCATGTACATGATGCTTCCAATCCTGCATTGAAAACTAAAAGCACATCCCTTCATGGCGAATCATCAGCAATAGAAACTAGAGTAGACGGCAGAGATCATCAGAAACCAGATAAGCAATCAGTAGTAATGTCAAAAGCAGAAATTGGTGACCTTGATAGACATATAACAATACAAGTCATGCCAAGGTCTATTTTCCTTTTCACTAAAATAAGTGTGTTACATGCTGGTATCTAAATTCTAGGACTTTAAACAGTTAAAAACTTTGGTCCAAAATCCATTAGATTCCACCGTCTCTGGGGACTCAACCGGTTCCTTAAACTTTGCTTTCTCACTTAACTCTTCAAATGAGTCAACAAGATTTTGAAGCCTTGCGACAAACTCGATCAAGAGAGATGTAAACGTCGCTAGCGACAATGCACTTGCATTTTCATAAGTTTTTGATTCTTCATGTGTAGGCTCTCCATTAGCAGTAAATATAAGACCTGCATGCCATGATATATTTTTCTTGAATAAGTTATCTGGGGGGACACCTGAAGGTGTGGAGTTCATGCCACTTGGGAACGACTTCATGCCATCATGGTTGAAATTAGTGCCCATAGAAACTTTCTCGTCCCAACTTTTTGGTACAGGAACAGATCTGAGGTCCAGTACAGCTTCGCTTAAGGACTTGTATTCATGATACTTAGCTTCGTCATCATCCATGTTCAATGACTCTTGGGGTGGACCTGGTTCATCAGGCCTATTTCCAATTTCCCAACCTTCCGAATTGACAAGAATGTAGGACTTCTTATCAACTTTCTTTTGCAACTCTTCTGCAGCCTCATGCACTTCATAAAGTATATCAAATTGGCCTAATTTCTCCATCTTTTTCACTTTGTTTCCAAGTTCACGTAACACTTTAGCACCTGCTGATCCTACCCTCCTAAGCTCATTATGGAAAACTTGTCTTCTCTCAGGTGGAGCCTAGATAGAGCAAGATTAAATTGTCTTAGTGAAATAAATGATTAAGACAGCAATATAAATAAGAATTTCCAAGGAAAATTCTCTTGAAATGTATCAAGCACAGATAAAAATTTAGGCATGTAAGACATTCATAATAAATTAACTCAGAAACTTAAATACTTGAGAAACAGAAATGACCAGTCACATAAATGAAACTACATTTAGCACATATGGTCCTTCAATGAGAGTTTCTTCAGTCTCTTTACATGAGAAAAGTAGCTCCTAAGGTCCTTTTATCCTGCATATCGGTAAAACTTTGGCTTTTAGACAAGGGGGTTAGTTTAATTCTTAGCTAGCTTCTGTAAAAGGGGGAGGTTAAAAACTTCAAGACGATAGCTAGATTACTTGCAACAGGTCCTTGCTTTCACAATACACACATTGGGCAATGGCATTTTCATGTCATATGGAAAAGTAAGGCATTTCTCCAAAAGGAAGATCTATAAAACACGTACAAAACTCTTACAAAACCATGAAAAGAGCTTTTACAACGAAATCTCAAGAAAAGCTCTCAGTAGGCTGTCAAATGACAATGATATCAAAGCTTTATTTAACAGCAGGTTGAGTTTCTCACAGATCCTTGACTGTTTTTTAAGTAATGAAGTGAAAGTTGATAATTCTGGGTTATAGAAGAATTCAGGGGGGGAAAAAAAAAAAAAAAGAACAACAGGACAAAATAGAAAATAAAAGTAACACCTAAATATTAACATTGCCAAGACAAACCAAAAGCACACGTAGTAGATGTATTTAAAGTGTACCGACTAAAAGACGTGGAATACTCTTTCAGGCCTTGCAGCAGCTCTTCCTAAGATATACGAATAAAGAGCATAACCACCCATACATGTGAAACTAAGACTAAATATTGTGTGTGCTTTGCTATTTATTCATAACCTATTTCTTCATAGGCAAACAAAGTTGTTAAATAGCAAGGGGCTACTTCTGCAATAAGAATAAGATATTTTAAAAAAAATAATGATAAATAAATCTCAATGGGCTCATATTAAATATGTTGTCAAACGAACAAAAGCATTTCTAAAAGCCCATCAACGATTCTACTAACAATCAGCATATCTTACATTGGAAAAGTCATACTTAAGAGGTTATATAGTACCTGTATTTCCGAAAGTATGCACCCGTGTAATGCCATGACCGTGAATGCACAATGCCTCAATGCTCCACTTACTTTTACATAGCTCTTCCATGGATAATTGAACATCTTATAACGTCCGTGAGGTGGCTCCCAGATAGCAAATCCCAACTTGAAATTAAAACACAAAAATGAGTTAAAATACAAACAAACAATAACCCATGAACTGTTATGCATCATAGTTGAAATTCAAAATACCAGAGCATCCTCTTGACTGGTAGATTCCACAGCTGCTCGGTACCCACTATAGAGTGGATCATCAGAAGATGCTTGGTAGGTGAGAATCTTTGAAGGGACCCGCACATATTCAACACAGTTAAGGTAATTGTTCACACAGCCTAAATGAAATATCAAGAAATAAGCCAAGAACGAGGGGCCACAAACATGTATTTTCAGAGAGCTAAAGTAAAAAAACACGTTTATAGTCACCTTCCAAAGAGGTAGCAATTCCCATGAAATTCTTAGCCACCAAGTTGTGAAGATCCTCACCAGCCCAAATGGGATATATGCCTATATTTACACCCAAACCAACACCAGCACCAAGAGCAATAAGCAAGAATCTTGTCACAGCTGTATGGATGAACTCTCCAGTCCTATACCCAGATACCATAATGAAACAATATGTCAAGATGAACACTCGAAACCCGTATTCATAAGGCTTCATCGTTGGGTATAATTTCGCATAAGTTGCTAAAAATCCTAGCAACACAGAAAGAAAAACTCTTAAATACATACAAGAAAAAACAAGAACGTATAATCTGCTCAACAAAAAACCAAAACCAAAACCAAAATCACATATCGAATATCCAGACCTACGATAAAGATGCTAGCTATTATTAAAGCTTCTTCCCATTCTCCAGCACACTTTGACAGTTCTGCCATACCCAGAGCAAGCCCTCCAGCAGACAATGTCCCCAAACCACGGTTAAATCCTTTGCTAAGAGTTGCTCCTGTAGTATAACATTGCCAACAAATAAGCCAAACACAAACACCTATCACTTCATTCCATTCAAAAATTTTTCTTTTTTTTTTTTTTTGGGTCAAAAAGGGAAAGAGAAGTATAATATTTCAAGTTGAGAAAGCTGGTCACCTCAATAAACAAAGCAAAACGAAAACCAAGTACAAAACTATTTGCTAGCAGGAAAAGAAATACTTTCCCATTAAAGAACAATTTCTCGAAAGGCACTCTTTGACTTCAATTTTTTTTTTTGGGATAAAAAAAAAAAAGAAAAAGAAAAAAAGCAATTGTCATATGGGTCTGAACCAGGCCCTAATATAAAACTCTGCTTTCACCATCAAGATTCTATCTCTCCACCTTTTAGACCTTGCAAAAGAAACTGTACTTTTGTTCTAATAAATAATCTCCAAACCCAATTCATAAAAAGTCAAATCAGGAAGAAAAGAAAAGAAGGTACCTATACTGAACTCGAAGACGACGACAACGGTTAGAATGGCCCAAATGGAATATCGACTCAAATCCTTAAAGGGTTCTCTGAGATAAATCAGCAACGAAATGAGGGAGAGAGCCAGAGCCATCTTGGCCGAGAAGATGATCTTTCTCGGATCGGACATGCCCATCTCCCAAGCCTTAGACGAAACATCTTGAACGGTACGGACCCAACTCACGAACCAATCGGAAATGGATCGGAAAGAGCACGAGCAGCAACGAGGAGAAGAAGACGCATCAGGGTTTTCTTCATCGCTTTGTATGGGGACGAAGCCTCCCAGCTCCGAATACCCTTTGTTCATCGATAACAACCTCTCTCGTTTCTCCGCGAAATTGTACCTGAACGAGCCCAGCTTGGCCGCCATGGCTATAAAACTTGAAAAGAAAATCCCAGAAAAACAGGGAGAAAAGAATCAGAAAATCTTTACCCAAAAAAAATTTTAAAAATTAAAACAAAAAATTCAAATTTGGAACATTGTTGTGGGCGAATGGGAAAAAATGGATTCAGTTTCAGATAAAGTGAAACTCTGAGAATATATGTGTGTTTTTTTTTTGGTGAGAGAGAATATATGTGTGTTATTTATATTTATTTATTTGTTTGTCATATTAGAGAATAAACTAGAAGTTAGGAATAGGATCCAAGTATGTGAGAGGGGGGGGAATGAATCATGAATTGGGGTTGGGAAACGACGTCGTTTAAATTTGCTAAAGTAACTGCAAATAATAATAATATGAGAGATAGGCGGGCAGGGCATGTGGGGTAGAGTGTACGGTACGTCATACGTGTCGCCATAACTGGAGATTGACGATTTTGACGAGAATAATTCTGGGTTGGCGTGGGCCCGCCAAATCTGACTGACGGTTAAACCAGAAGTTCGTGGCCCCTTTATGGTGTTACCGACTCCGCTTTGACTCTTGGTCTTGGATTTGGGAGATTGGGGTTATTTTTTGTAATTCTAGAGATGGAAGAGGAGGATTTTATATAGCTGAAGAAGAATATGTGCACCAACCTACGCCCCTTACTTTTGTTATTACTAGTTGAATTTTGAAACCATACAATAAAGAAGGTATAGAGCAAGCAATAAGAAAGAAAACATAACAATTCTGAGAATTTAATGGTTATAGGAAGTATTACTTAGTTCACAATTATTGAAACTAATTTCCGGCTAGGAGGATTTGAAAGCTTGACATGCGGGTTAGAAGTGTTAAGTAGGTTGTGTCATATCATATTATACTAGACATGAGCAATACATGCTCGGCTCAATAGGTTAGAAATGTCAAGTAAGTTGTGTCATATCATATTATATCAGACATGAGTAATGAGTAATACATGCTCTCAATAGAATATCGTGTCATATTCCTGCTAATTTATAATTGAAAATTTTAGAAATTTGGACAGTTTTATCTAAGAAAGAAAAAATAATTCAAAAAATATGGTTTTTAAAAATAATTTAAGCTTTATATTATTCTACTAACAAAGAAAGTCCAAAAATACAACCTCCAAAATGTGATGACATTTTTGTAAATAAGCCTTCCTCTTTTTCTTAAGGAAATAAACCTTCTTTTTTAAACAAATTTATATATTAGTTATTGTGAGAAAATGTATTAAAAAGAAACTTGGGTGGCGCGCTGGTGGTTGGTGTGCTTGTTTGAGGACCGTTCTTTTTTTTCTTTTTCTTTTTTTAACATTCTTTTATTTCTTTTTCCTCTTTCTTAAAAAATTTTCGATTTCACTATTTTTTTTAATTTTGTTTTTCTCTTTTTTTTTTTTTTCAATTCTTCATTTTTCCTTTCCACTTTTTTTCTCTTTTATTTTTAAAATGAAACATGGGAAAATTAGACATTATATGGTATTTTCTGAAAAACATTTGAAAAATACGGTGATTAGCATATTTTTAAGATGCGATACGGTTTTTATTAGAAAATATCATTTTTAAAAAAATATTTAGAAAAATGTCATTTTTTAGAATAGTAACTAATAACCGGTAACTAGTTTCTGAAAACTGATAACTAGTAACTAAAAGTATTTATAACTACTATATAACTAGTAACTAGTAACTGATAACCAGTTTTCAGAAACTGGTAATCAGTAACCATTTTAAAAATTGTATTTTTCTAAAAAAAATTTAAAAATGATATTTTTCTAATAAAACCATACGAAAATTTGAAATAAGTCTAACTTCCGTATTTTTATAATTCTTTTATTTTTTTGTAGGGTTTTGGACTTTTATACCTATTTTTCAAAAATTATTACCAAATTTACGACTTTTCAAAAATAATAAAAATCCATACGACCTTTTTATGGCATTTTTCTAAATACTTTGAAAGTTAGAAAACGCGATGGCATTTTAGTAAATAAGTCTTTTTTTTTTTAACAGAAAACCACAAAGGTTTCTTGGAAACCAATTTGGTTTAATTTGGTTTCATATTAACAAAATGTTTTATAAATAAGTAAATCACAGAAAACCACAAAAGTTTCCTGGAAACCAGTTTGGTTTCCTTTAGCCGAAAATCTTGTGCGTAAGTAAATTACAGGAAAGCACAAAAGTTTCTTAGAAACCAGTTTGGTTTCCTTTAGCCGAATGTCATGTACGTAAGTAAATCACATGAAACCATGAACATTTCCGGGAAACTATTGTGGTTTCCTTTTTGCAAAATTTCCTGTAGCTAAATAAATCACAGGAAACCATCGTGATTTCCTTTTAGCATAATGTCCTATCACTAAGTAAATCACAGGAAATCACAAAAATTTCCTAGAAACCATTGTGGTTTCTTTTTCAAATCACAGGAAACAATAAAAATTTCCTAAAAGCTATTGTGATTTCTTTTTTGAAGAATGTCTTGTAGCAAGAATTGGGTGAGGCATTAAACAAGGACGCTAAAGAATATGATCAAGTTCTCAAATTAAGTAATTATATTTTTGAAGTAAAAGCAACATAAATATATATTAGTTTTTGGATTCTGGCAACTAGTTTCCAATAATCAAATTAGTTTCTAGTAATCAATAATTGAATTAACCAAATAGTTCTATTGTTTGTGATAGAAACTAATTTAGTTTTCAATTTTTATTAACTAAATAGTTATGATATTTAGAGTGAAAACCAATATAGTTGTTGGTTTTTAGTAATCAATTTGGTTTCTAGTTTCCAAAAACCAATTAGTTTATGATTTTTAATAATAAATTGGTAATTAGTTTTAAGAGTGATCAGCTACAAATAAACTAGTAACAAAAAGAAACAAGAAAAAATAAAAATTCTAAGACGTTATTTGGTCTTTCTTAGCAAGAATTTGTTATTTCTCTAAAAAAAGATAGTGCAAAAATAAGTAAAAGTTTGGACATAGTATTCTTGGTATTATTTATCAAAAGGTAGTACTAAGTGTCTTTTTCCCTTTTTTATATGTAAAAATGTTAGAAACGCATTAAACATTAACTCTCTTCCTTTGGGCTATTTAGAAGAATGTCATTTTTAGGTCCAAAATTGGTAAATGATCCAAACATGGTTAACCATATAGGTAGATGACCCAATCACATATACTTTGGAATTGTATACCCAAAATGTCATTATTAGGACACCAAAACTTCAAGCAGATTACGAAGCTCCCAAATATCGCTCACATTCATCCACTTTCTTTCTCTAGCAAAATTTTCTTGCTAATTTTCTCGGAAGTCATATACTATTGACCTTAAAAGTTTGAACCACAATTTTCCATCATCAGCTTCAAATAGGCAAACTACCACGTCCATTTATCTTATATTCAAACGTTTAAAATCGAAGGTCTAATAAAGATTCAAGTTTCGCTACCAAAGATTGAAGGTCCACTTTCGAAGATTGAAGGTATGCCAATGAAAATCGAAGTTTCATCGCCGTAGTTTAAAGGTCCATCGATAAAGATCAAGGTCTATTGACGAGAGGCAGTGATCCAAATGTACAAATTAACTTTGAACTGATTTATTTTAGAATTTAGTGATACCAAAATCTGTACAAAAAATTTACACCAATAATGTGATATCAGTTTTCAACTACACTTTATCTAAAGATAGGACTATATTATGTAAAATTGTGTGATTGAAAATAATACTAAATCATTGGTGTAAGCTTTTGGTGTCCCTAGTATTACTCATTATTTTAGAGAAATTTGAATATGCACAAAAATATACGGAGTTTGGGGTATATGCTCCTTTCAATAAGTGTTTTAAATACACGCATAAACCCATCTGAAATGACAAAAGTACTCTTAGTAATTTTGACAATCTATCTATGCCTAAGACCTATTCCAATTTTGCTACAAGCTATTACGCAAAAAAAAAAAAAAAAAAAAAAAAAGAGAGAAGATTCTGGTGCAGACTTTGCCATTTACAAAATTACATTTTAGAGAATTGTTATGTGGAACATATGTGTCAAATTAGGAGGTCAATGGAGCATATTAAGTAAAATTTCTCATTATTTTTATGGCTTTTTGGTATTACTGGTCCCCAACCTTGCACTCTTTGGAATATTATCATCCCCACATATTGGCATTTATTATATTTTTATTGGCAATTCCATCCCCAGTATTACGAAATTATGGCATATTGGTCCTTTCCCTTTACTTCGATCATTAGCTCTTTTGAGGGGTTTTATATAGAAATAAAAAGAAATTCCCCTTTGTTGAACCAAGAAAAAAAAAATGTTATTCAATAGCCCTATAACCTCTTATATTCTATATTCTTAGGACGGGCGTAGGCTTAATAGTGAACTTGGACCCAAATATATATGAAAGAGAAGGAAATATTAAATCTAATAAAGGGAAGGAGAGCTTTAAAATCCTTAAAAATAATCTAGTTGCTGTTGCAAATCTCATGCCTTCTGAATTGAGAGAATTTATTTAACTTTCCTCTTACAATGTATCAATTCTAATGTTTTCAAGAAAGAATCTCCTCATAATATTTTAGTTATTTGTTGCTTCTCAGATTATTTTTTTCCTTTATGAGTAATTTGCAATAAAAATACTCAACAGGTCTTTGGCAGCTCCTCTTCTTTAAATCTTGGCATTTAAATCCTAAACTTCTTAAAAAGAGTTACAACATTAGTCCCTATGCCAAAGCCATTTATATTATTTACTAAGATATTTGCGCCTAATATCTCATGCCCCAGTCAGGTCAACGAAGTTCGGGAGCATAGGAAACATTCGTTAAGAGGAGTATAGAAAAATTAGTATGATGATTTAATATAAGAAAAACTAGAGCTACACCAATTAGCTTTTTTGTTTTTAATTACCTTTGAAAATTGCTTATACCTAACTGCATATATTCTAATAAGCATGTTTACTAATAGTAATATATATTATCCTTTATCAATTTGGACCATCATTTAAAGTATATGATAAAACAAATTATAAATCATTTACAAAATTAGAAATTTTACTTAATAAAAATTTTGGAATTCCAAGATTATACCCAACTCGACTTTGGTCAAAAAATTTCGTCCAAGCCAAAAAAGACAAAAGTGAAGGAGATGGTATAAAGAAGACAACTGACTATGTTCAGCCGTAGTCAAAATATTTTTACTACAATTAGAAATTTTAGACTGATAGGTTGATGTAGTCGAAATTTTTCGATCGATGGCTCGATTTCGAATAAGGTCAAAATGGCTGAGAGAAGGAGTAGAACAAACTCGACTGCGATCAAAAAATTTCGTCCAAGCCAAAAAAGACAAAAGTGAAGGAGATGGTATAAAGAAGACAACTGACTATGTTCAGCCGTAGTCAAAATATTTTTACTACAATTAGAAATTTTAGACTGATAGGTTGATGTAGTTGAAATTTTTCGATCGATGGCTCGATTTCGAATAAGGTCAAAATGGCCGGGAGAAGTGGTAGAACAAATTTGATTGCGGTCAAAATTTTTCAACCCTAGTCGAGCGGAGGCATTGCCAGGATCGAGACCGACAGTGGTGGCAGAAGTAGTTTGGGGTTTATTAGGGATGAATATATTTCAGAGTTTGTTAAGAAATATAGTATCAAAGTAATTTTACATATGTGACATAAGAATAGGGGTTAGCTAAGGTATCGATTTAGTGAATTAAGAATAAATTGATTATAATCTAAACTATGTACAGTACATTTAATATTAATAGGTATCTACACTTAAGTGACCATTAAGGCCTCATAATGAAAAAAATAAACTCATCCACAAATATTTCTAAAACTAATCCTCATTATCATATCACTTAACTAAAATTACTTATACACTCTATTTGCTAACAAATCTTAAAATATACTTTTTTCAAATAAATCTCAAATTGCTTTTTCCACCACAGCACCCTACCATCAACATCGATTCCGGCCTTGTCTCCATTTAATTAGGGTCGAATAATTTTAACTACAGTTAAACTTAGTTGGTTGCCAGTTCCGGTTGTTTCGACTGTAGTCAAAAAATTTTGATCTCGATCGAATATGGTCGACCACTTCTCGATGTTGCCTCCTTCACTTTTACCTTTTAGATAAGGTTGAAAATTTTTGACCGACATCGAATTGCGGGTAGTTTTTAAATTTTGAATTTTTCATGAAATGAAAAGCCCAAGTTTTTATAAATAATTTATAGTTTGTCCTTTTTTTTATCACCTTTAAAAGAAGGTCAATATTGATAATAACTCTATTGTTAATTATGAACTTGAAGTCTTGATAATAAAAAAAAAAGTTTTTTATTACCAAAACCCCCTAAACTTGGAATAATTCAGTAAAATTAACCCTAAATTCAATTTTTTAGAGCAAAACCCCCTGAACTCAGAACAATTTAGTAAAATTAAGGCCAAACCCCCTGAAGTCCCCTAATATTAGAGCAAAACTCTCTAAAGTCCCCTAATATTAGTTTTGTTAGGAAATAAAAATGTTTCTGTTAGTTTTTTTTTTTTATTGTTAAATCCTTATTTTCTTATTTGTGGCTTTTAGGTTCTCATTATTATATTTTTGTTTCACGTTAATCTCTTTTAATATTTTTTATTCAAAATTGTTGTCAATTAGCACTTGCCCAAAAGATACTCATCTCAGCAGGGATAAAATTAGAAACAAAGAGAAATTATTATTTTTTTTTAAAAAAAAGAGTTGGGGTTATCGTTTTCGTTCAAAATGGAGGTAAGAAATTGAAAAATTTTATTGGGTTCCAATATGATCTATTTTGGTCTAAATATTTATATATCTAGAAGAGAGGTATACATCTCTTCTTTTTATTTTATTTAAATCAGGATTTATATCATCTTGTTTTTTTTTTAGTTACGGTTCTTTCAATTTTATTTTTTTTAAATCTCATGCTCATTTAAAAGTCTTTATAAAGGTAGGGAAAAAAAAGCTTATATAGGTATCAACTAAAAAAAAAACTACAAGATATGCATTTTTTTTCCCAATCTATAGAGGACACGTGTCCAAAAATTGAGAAAAACAAAATGCATATATCTCTTCTAGATATATGAATACTTGAAGCAAAGTAGATCCATATTGAAGCTTAATAAAATTTTCCAATTTCTTACCTCCATCTTGAACAAAAACGATAACTCTAAGTCTTTTTTTATTTTTTAAAATAATAATTTCTCTTTGTTTCTAATTTCATCCCTGCTGAGATGAGTACCGTTTGGGCAAGTACTAATTGACAATTGTTTTGAATAGAAAAGACTAAAAGGAATTAACATGAAATAAAAATATAATAATAAGGACCTAAAAGTCATAAATAAGATAATAAGGACTTAACAGTAAAAAAAACTAACAGAAATATTTTTTTTCTAACAAAAGTAATATTAGGGGACTTCAGGGGGTTTTGTTTTAATATTAAGGGACTTCAGGGGGTTTTGCTCTAAAAAATTGAGTTCAAAGTTAATTTTACTAAATTATTGCGAGTTCAGGGGGTTCTGCTCTAAAAAATTGAGTTCAGAGTTAATTTTACTGAATTATAAGAGTTCAGGGGGTTTTGGTAATAAAAAGCCTAAAAAAAAATTAAATAAATTAGTAGGAATAATTAAATCTCAATGACAAATTAATTCATATTGATCGATTTCTCATTTTTTTTTTCAAAAAAAAAAAGAATAACTATTATTGATTTTATCGGAGCATATACTTGAGAAACTCATGCATAGATATAAGGAAGCAGAAATGGTTTCCAATGGGCTATTGATTAAGAAATTCTTTTGAGTTAAACTTATTTTATTTGACATGTTCCAAAATCTTGTACAACTTTGAAACATTGTTCTCATCCCTTTCTTTTTTGTTTTCGCAAATTAGTCCCCAGTGTTATTGTATGGTTGTATTGGTGGCCCTTCTGTAAAAACAAATACCATTACTTACGCATTTATTAAGCGGGTGAGCATGTCAAGAAGGGTGGTAGATGGTGGAATTTTGAACATTTTCTTATGACATAATAGATCGACAAGCTTTAGCACATTAATGTGATTTGAAAACCACATGAAATAAATGAGTTTGGATACTTACAATAAAGTTTCCAACTCCCATTCACACTTTCCGGATACTATTAGAGATTCGTTAGAATATTTAACGTGGTTTTTTTTTTTCCAATTTATTCAAAAATCTAATAACATAGTAAGATACTTATAATAGCTTTTCTTACTTTCCTTACCTTCTAATTTAGTTGGATTCCCTCCTGATTTCCACATAGGTAATATCGTACGATACATATCATAATTTTTTTTTTATTTAATTTTCTGTGATATTGAAAGTAATAGGGTAGATACCTATGGTAAAATTTATAACTCCAATTCTCATATTTTGGATACTATAAGTACACCATAGATAACATATTAAGACATCTTTAGTATCTTTTTTTCTTTTTCAATTTATACAGAATTCTAGGTAACATGAGAGAATACCTATGGTAACATGTCTAAATTTCTTTTTTCCAAATTCACTCGGATACCATAGGTATCCTTGTAAGATTCATAAGGCATCTAAAAAGTTTGGTATCTATAGTAAATTTTCCAATGAAAAAAAAACAGAAACATTCTGCACCCCTTCTGGAAACCATAGATATATCAATCTGGAAACTTTTTTTTTCTTCATACAAATAACTTTTTTTTTTTGCTAGAGTTTTCTTATAAAAAATTTAGGGATTTTTTCAAAAAAATATGACCAATCGAATTTTCATTTTTTAAAAAAATTATCATAGAAAATCTAAATTCCTTATTTTGAAAAAAAAAATTCAAACAGATGAATAAGTGTATCTACCGGGTCGGGTTTATTCGGGCTGTAAAGGCCACATCTCATGACCTGAATAAATGAAGACTAGGCATTCTTATTTTAACCAAATCCAACCTAATAAGAGCCCAGAATTGGCCAAATTCGGCTTCAATTTAGCCGGATTGATCGGTTCAGTCATTATTTTGTACAATCATAGGATTGACGCGTATACGCAACTTCACAGTTATATTGGTGAGATTTTGCACAAATGAAATCAGGTTTTGGGAGAAGGACATCGCCAGAGGAGCACGATGGAGAATAAAGAGAGAAATCAATCAATGATGAACACTACTGCCGTTAGTATAAGGATGCGATACCGAATAGAGAAGTAGAAGACTAGGAAAAGTAATGTTATTTTGCATTCAACAAGTTGAAAGGGCAAAAGAGACATTTTATATATTAAAAAAGTGCAAAAGTCATAGGAAATTAAAAATCATTATTATAAATAATTAGTTGGAAATAAAAAAGTGACAGTTCCCATCTATTTTTTACTACAATATTTATAAGAAATGCCCTTTTTCTACATCAATTTAAAAAATAGCCATTTTTTACACTTATTTAATAAATGGCCTTTTCTCATTTTATTTTGCTAAATAGTCGTTTTCTAATAGATCAATTTTATGCAAAATATATCACTTTTATTTTTGTATATCAATTTTATGTATGATAATTTATATCAATTCTTTTATTAGTATATCAATTTTATATAAAAATATATCAATTTTGTTACTGTTTGATATTGATATATTTTTTAAAAAAAATTGATTTATTTTAGCATTTTTTAATGAATTTGGCTATTTTATAAAAGTGTTTCAAAATGACCACTTTTCAAATAATGACCAAAACATTTGGCTAGGAAGCCCCTTTTAGATTTACTGTAGTAAGGCATTACAAACAAATTAAAGCTTGCTCTCAATATATTGACTTCTGTAATATATATATATATATATATATATATATTAAGCCTAAGTAGAGAGAGTGTAAAAATATATATATATATAATAGCTTCTTTGATCAGTATTTTATTTTTAAAAATTTTAGAAAATTCTTAATTTAACTCTTATTTTTTCATGATATGATTGGTCCTATTATTATTTTTTCATGCTACGATTGGTTGTCATATATATATATGTATATATGTATTATATAATATTATATTTAATTTAATATTAATGGTACCTTACAATAAATTTTTGTTCATCGAACAAATAGCTGTGCTAGATTCGTCTCATCAAAATAAATATAGAGATAAATATATTCTTTAATGTTTTATATAATATTATGTTTAATTTAATATTAATGATACCTTATATTAAATTTAGTTCACTAAACATCAAATAGTTGTGCTACATTCGTCTTATCAAAATAAATATAGAGATAAATACATTCTTTAATATTGTAATATATTGAACCTAACTATAAATTAGGTTTTAATGTATTCAATATTAATACCAATTTGTGCAAAGTGCAGTATAACGACTAGTCTATATATATATATTAAGCTTGGAGCAGGGAGAAAGTATAAAAACTCTGATAGCATTTTTGATCACCATTCTAGTTTTAAATTTTTTTGAAAATTCCTATTTTTTTTTGCAATATGATTGGTCCTATTATTATTTTTCTTTGCTATGATTGGTCCTAATATACAGAGTATAAAATATAATTTAATAATAATGATTGGTTCTTTATTTAATAATTAAAAACTTTATTACGTTTAATATTTTTTTTAAAAAAGACATTGAACCTATATTTATATTTATAGCAATACACTGAATCTATAAATTGTTACATTTTAAGGTTTTTTTAAAAAAATTTATAATTATCATTATCTTAATAGATTTACTATTTATATTTATTTTAATACAGTGGATATATAACAATATTAAATTGTACATTTACGTTTAAGTTTGGTTGCTTGTTCTTTTTTTCCCTGTAATACATTGAATCATTATTACATTTAATGTTTTTTTAAGAAAAATACATTGAACCTTTAAAACCTAGAATATTGTTATTTTTAATTTTGCTTTTTTTTTTCCTTTTAAAAATTTATAATTGTCATTATCTTAATTGATTTACTATTTATATTTATTTTAATATATTAGATATATAACAATATAAATATCACCACCCAAACCACAGACCAATGGCAGAAAGGGAATTTTATAGTGGAAATTCAAAGGTTATTTTTTAAAAATTTATAAAAATGATTTTAAAATAAAATTCCTACAGTTTTGTGATCACCATTAGACATAGATTGTTAATGAAATTTATTTAAATAAATCAAGCATCATCATCAGCAATCTCACATTTTAGCACACTAATTATACAGATTGAGTCCGTAAAATGAGCCCTTAAGTATTTTAATACAAGCCAAGATAATAACAAAGTTATTTTACATAGTTACCAATTCCCAATGAGGTAACTAGCTTCCTATTATTCAGCTTCCGAATCTCTAAAATCACACCGAGTATTACCTGAGAGGGGAAAAGTAAGGGATGAGCATTCATATGCTCAGTAGGAATTCAATTACTTTTTGAATGAATGTAGTTTCTCAAACTTGCATAGTTAGTTCCTTTAAATCCATTTATAAATCAAGTTTATAAATCTATAGTATCCAGAATAATCACATATTCAAAACCAAATCCAAAACCACATCATTGAATATATCATACATCAACAAGAAAATAAGTGAGCTCTCATTCTCCTATCACGACCCTGTAATACCTCTATACCAGAGATACTCAGTATCCTGACACTACTCGTAGGTGTATCAGATAAAAACCTGCACAGGGGCCCAGGTCTCTCACCTAGTACTGCAGCAACTCACCACCGATCTAAAAATACCACGATGCTATAATGAAACTCAAGTGTATGATCCTATGGTATGTACAACATGTAACAATTCACGACTACCATGCATCTAATATTCAAATCATGCTTTGAAAATCCAACTTGGCATTATTCTGGGATTTACTGTAACATGGGCAGCACACTGCTGTTTTATCCCAAAATCACAATATAAAAATATGTATAATAATCCACACAGTCCAATCCCAGTATAACCCAAACAATTTTACAATAATTATTTAAACCATCGTATAATAACAATTTTTCATAAATAGCTTTTAATGCAATTAAAAATCAAAATAAATATAAAATCAGGTAATTGAACCCCTACCTCGATATAGTAGCAATACTAGGCTAATGACGCTCAAAAATCCCCCGTTCGTCACTCAGGTGCTTAAACAGCAGTTTCTAATTCCGGTAAGTCTACTTGAAAAAGTGACTTTTCCACTGGAGCCTCAAATGTAGAAACGGAGGTTACCACTGAATTCAAAACATCCAAAAATATTAGGTTAGACATATACCTTGTCAAAAACAGGTCCCGGTGCGGGACTAGCATATGGCACACAAAACGGTGCAATTTTGTATTACGAAATTTTAATTTTTATTTTGCAATGAAACATAGTGATATTTTATATCAAAATTAATGTCTTAACCTCACTGAGTCCAAATTCGAAGTCAAAAATCAGTTTTGAGGTCTCTAGCATTAATTAAGCCAAAAAATCCGAGAACTACATAAATATCACTTTTTGGAAATATTTAGAATAATGTTCTCTTTTTCTAATTACTATTTACTATACTTACGGTTACCATTTTTACTTCTACCAATGGTAATTATTTATAATTTTACCTTGGATAAATAAATTACTTAACTAAAATAATTACGTAAATATCACTTTTTTACATAGTTAGAAAAATGGTAAAAGTGATAAAAACTTACCGAAGATGAATTTCGATGTGCGACTACCTGGAGCTGGTTGGCAATGATGAGATGAGACTCCACTTGCCGGAGGTGTTGAAAACGGAGGTCGGACGCCCAAAATTTCGCCGAAAAACTTCACCGGAGGCAGAATATTTATAGGGCCGCTGCAGAGTCGTCTGACGTTGAAACGGGGCGGGACCGGTGGTGTTGGCTTTGTCGGCGGCAACTCTTCGACTTGGGCCAATGCATGGCTGAGGCGGGCAGCAGTGGCGGCACGGCAGAGCTGAACAGATCGGACGTTTTTCTCTTTTTTCTCTTTTTCTCAAGCCCCTCTTTGCTGAAAATTTGGGCTTCTAGGGGAGTTTTTAAGCAATTTCTTGGCAGTATTGCAAAGGAATAAAATTTTTTCCTTATTTAAATCCGAAAATACATATTTACAATTGTGCTATTCCTTGAAAAAAGTCCTTTTTGCCCCTTTTTAATTACAGATTTTACAATAAAATTGTTACATTTATATTTATATTTGGTTATCTATTTTTTTCTTTTTTCCTATATAACACATTGAACTATTATTACGTTAAGTTTCTTTTTTTTAAAAAAAAAGATACAGTGAACATTTTGTTATGTTTAAGTTTAATTTAATTTTTTTTTCCTAATTCTCAAATAATTGTCCTTATCTTAATACATTTACTTTAGCAAGTAGAGATAACATATTATCTGTAGTTTATTAAACTAAATCTAGAAGTTAGATTAGATGTACCTTTCAATAGTAAAAAAATAAATAACACTTCTAATTCTAATGTATTGTCATTAAAGTTAGTTACTACTATATATATATATATATATGAACCTTCATATAGATCACCATTTCAATTTTTAAAATAGGTATGTTTTTAAGAATTTTTTGATTTTGATTATGATTTCCTTTAGCAGTTCTATATGTTACTTGTAATTTGCTTTCGATATGTATTAAAAATATGATATTGTATCTATTTTTTATGTAGGAAAATATGTCATATACACTGCTTCAACATCTCAGGCCTACAAGAGATAATTGGTCTATAAGAGTGAGAATTTCTAAAATGTGGAAAATATTAAATTTAAAAAACAACAATAATATTGAGACTAAAAATAACAACAACAAATTCTTGAATATTAATACGAATTTCTATTGTTATTTCTTTATGTTCTATTTTTCTCTAATCTCCAAATTTTAATTTTGTGCAAAAAAATTTCTAACAACAATATTTGTTTTTCCCAAATAAAATCAATAACCTTAAGAGACTAAAAAATGTTTTAGTAATGAATAATGATTGGGATACCAAAAAGTTGTACCAAAAAGTTACACTAATGATGTGGCATCCAATAAAATTACTATTTTATCTATGATGTGGACTACACTATTCAAAATTTAGTGATTGATATAAATGCCAACTCATGTGGTGTAAGTTTTTGGTGTAAGTTATTGGTATCCCTAGTATTACTCTTTAGTAATTAACACATTAACTCAGCGCACCCGCGCAACACGACTAGTTGCAAACGACATGACTATTAAAATTACAAATAATTGTCCGTCAATGAAAAAGCAAAACGACATGATCATGAAATACATGTACCTGAACATTATTGACTCTTCATATTTATAACAAAAGAAAAAAAAAATTCTTTTCATATTAACATCACAACGCGATATTAATAGTACTCAATAAAAATAGCAGCATGTGGAGGTGATAAGGCTGATCTTTCACCTCGCCAAAAGTCTTGGGTTCGAATCAGTCCCACTAAAACGGTCGTTAATTATCTATCTTGAATATCTTACCTCTCAAGCATCTTACACAATTCTTGTTTCAATCTGGTTATGGGTTGTTACGGCCATATTCCAAGAATTGCTTATTAATTGTTTTTGGTAATGATCAATATGATGATTATGGTTCTCAACGACGTCGTCTGGTGCTAAGAACTCTTGCACCTCCAATATCTCAACTCTGCGATTAGTCTTGTTCCTTATCTTGATGGCTATGTCTTGAGGGCTGAATCTTCCGTATACACTAACCCTGCTCTGCTTCTTTTCTATTAAATGAGTCTCCAATTCTATATTCATTACAGGGAGAAAAAAAAGGACTACTAAGATGAACAATCATGATGAGATTTAATATACACAAACATACATAAATATACATGATACGTACCGTGTATATCAAGAACTGCTTTCCTTACTTTTCTGTAACAACCATTGCAGTCAATATTGATCCGCATCACCATGCAACAAAACTGCAAATGAATATTATTAATATATATATATATATATGTGTGTATATATATATATATCTATGCAGAAATATGAAAAAAAAAATTGTTATAAGATTAACAAAAAATAATGGAGATTTTGAGCCAGTAATATATATATATATATATATATATATATATATATTTATATAGATGTTTTGAAAAAACTAATTACCTTCACTGTCATGTATTTGAGGATTGAAAGAAGAAAGAGATGGTGGTGCAGAAACCAATAAAAATGGCGGAATTGAATGGACAAGGAGAAAAGTTGATGATATTAGAAAAGTAAAGATGGGATTTGAAAGCGAAAAAATAAAGGGAGGCAAAGTATAGTACATGATTGTTCTATATTGAACTGTTAACATATCGTGGAATCAGATTCTTGCAAAGATCTATATGTATGTAAAAAAGGTATATATATATATAGCTAGGTAATGGGGTATATAAATGTAGCATAAAATATATATTATTCTTGACTTCTTTGCATTGTTTTGTGCAGTTATATACACATCTCACATGCAGCAAAGAAGAAAGCATCCCTCTTATTCTAAAGCTGTCTGTCATGAAAGAAAAAGAAAAGCATCTAGGGCCTTTTTTCGATTGAACCTTTTACTAATGACCTTTTTCAAATAGTAAAAGATTATATATGTATATATATGGCTGCTTTTTTAATAAGAGTATCGTAATATTTACCTATTAGTATTCTGATTTAGATAAACTGATTGTAATTAGATGTGATAATGAGTTGGTTAATTGTACTGGAAAAATCTATTGTATTTAATGGTTATATGAATATAAAATATTATTTATTATTTGATGTATGAGTTAACTGTTAGCTGGGTTATATACATTTGTTTCAATCTCTTTTTTTTTTAAAAAAAAAAAAATAGAGCTTAACTAATGATCTCTACTTATTACAAAAGAATAATAATAAATAAATAACTCACACATTTTAGGAGTCGAACCCCGACCAAGTACCCAATCCCTTTCACCTACCCACTATACTAGCCCCAATAGGTACATTTGTTTCAATCTCATTCCAACTCCTAATATTCTAATCCCTACTCTATTTTCTCATTTCATACAACATTAAATTCAATTGATCATATTCAAGTTAAATAAGTAAACAAAAAGGAAAAAAAATCACATCCTCTACTAACGCAAGAAAGAAAACATTATTAGCGACTAAATTTTTTAAAATAACGTATTCATATTAAAGCGATTAAATAAAACAAATCAATAAAAATGTAAGTTAAATTTCATGAGAAATTAAATTATCCTATAGGTGAATTGAAAATTTGTAAATTAAGAAATATAACAAAATCAAATCATACATTATGTCAAAAAAAAAGGTAATTTAAATTTCAAAAACCTTTCATTCGTATTAAATTAAATTAAAAGTATGATTAAAAAAATAAGAAATTAAAAATAAGGAGAAGAAAAAGAATGGAATTTAGATTTAAATTAAAACTAAATCGTATTCCACAATTATTAAAAATAACCCAAAAAAAATCCCAAACTATTGTCTATAGGAATTAGAATGGAAATATATAGAACTAACTCGTTATTATAAATCGTTTTCAACTTGGTTAAATGTACTCATTGCTAGAGCAAAAACAAAAATATTCATTGGGAACTCATCCTATAGATATATATAGGCCTACCAAATTAATCAATTTTTTTATTGTTGAATTAATAAGGTAATTATTTAACTATATATTATTCTATTATGGGTTTCTAATACTTATACCTACAAAAACCGAAAAAAATTACAAAAATACGGAACTCAGGATTTTTCCAATTTTTGTACAGCTTTTATTAGGAAAATATCACTTTTTAAAAAATATTTAGAAAAGTACCATTTTTAAAATAGTTACTAGTTACCGATTTTTAGAAACTGGTTACTAGTTACTAATTACCAGTTATATACTAGTTATAAATACCTTTTGTTACTAGTTACCAGTTTCTGGAAATTGGTTACTAAAAACTAGTTACTATTTTAAAAATGGTATTTTTTAAAAAACGGTATTTTCTATTAAAAACCGTACCGCACCTTTAAAAAACACAAAACTACCGTATTTTTTAATTTTTTTTCTGAAATACAGTATAATATCTAATTTCCCCTTCTATTATCATTAATGTTTAGGGATTTAGCAAGGAAATATTATTGGAACCTATTTGGTTCAACCATTTTACATCATTCCATTCTTAAGCCCATTTATAGTTATTAGTATCTCTTTTTCGAACCAATGTAAAAAAAATGTCACTTTTTTCTATTTTTTTTTAAAACTTCTACATCTCTAAACTTTTAATTATTTAAGTTACAAATTTATATCTTTCATGCTAAAGGAATTAGATAGACTGCTTCTTCATTTTCTCCTCCATTTTCATGCTAAAGAGATTAGTAACATTAGAAAAAGATATAATCTAACGAAAACACCAAAAAGGGAGGGCTTTCTGCTAAATGATCAAATTTTGAGCCCCTTTATATTTATGATATATGTCTGTTTTTTCAAACTTTGTAACAAAAAAGCCAAAGATCTAGTATACATAGTTGCTACATCTAGTGCAAATCTCAATATACTTAGCATATAAATTGAATCCATAATATGAGTTGAATATAACCAATATAAAAATGAGTTAATGATATTAATAGTCCCTGAATTATACTTATGGTATCACTTTTCCTCAGAATTTTTAACTTACATATTAATGGTCATGAATTCTATAACTATTGCAACAATGATCCTTTTATCACAAATTGTTAGATATTTAATAGAAGTAAGTTATTACAGAGTATACGGTTTAGTAACTATGATCAATAATGAGATTCTGAATTTTTAACTTACACAATAGACTACTAATACTTATGCAATTATTGTAGCAATAACCAATTTTTTCACAAACTATTAAATTTTTAACAAAAAATAAGTCTTGTGTAAAGAGCACAGTTTAGTAATTATAGCTAAAAACGAGATTCTAACTCATAGAATTAAATAATATCCAATTATACGCTTTATTTATGACTATTTTTTTTGTTAAAAACAATAACAGTTTATGAAAAATGGGCAATTACTATAACAATTATGCTCAGGGGCCATTACTGTATAAGTTAAAAATTTGGGGGATAAAATAGTATAATAAATATAATTCAAGGACTATTACTATATTTAATCCCATAAAAATTTATTTACTTAGCCATTTAGCTATGAAGAGGAAAAAGATGAACACTCACTCAAATGAAGTATAAAAAAGGACGTATAATGTAATTACTCTTGAGAAACTCGGGGATGCTCTAGAATTTTTAATGGTGAAATTCAGGCCTAGTACCATTTTTTGACCTTATATTTCACCAATATTCGGTTTTTCATTTTAATGGTTTAATGCAATTTTTTTGTATACGTCTCATATATAAAATAGGTGTGTTATGCAGTTTTTCAATAAACATCTCAAATATAAAATAGGTGTGGTATAAATTTACAATATGAATATGTACCTATAGTATATATTATAAAATGTACCTACTTTTAGGTATAAGTTTAGACATAAAATTACAAAATACCTACATTGGTATATATTTCTCCAAAAATGAGTATAAAAATGGTATGAAACATGAATCTATATATCAAAAATAAAACGGGCATTTATGTAAATATTCTTAAAAAATTTGGCATTGATCTAGTACTTGGAAAATTGACGTGGATAGTTCATATTTGAGACAAATGGACTTTTTTAGTTCACTTTTTTCGAATAACATTTATAGTACTTCCACACAATAAAAAGTCCAAAATACCCTTGATGTGAATAACCTTCAATTCGTCAACCTATCACCTGCTTCCAAACCCCCCCTCCCCCCTTTTTTTTTGTTGCTCTGGAAACTCAGCTTTCGGGCCACAATAAACCATGGAGTTTGGCGGCATGAAGACCAATTTCAAGGCCATAGTTGTCCACACCTTCATCTTCTTTACCCTCTATGCCATTCTCATCTCGGTCGTTGATGTACACTTTTACACTAGCTAATTTCAGATCTGAGGTGATCTATCTTAACTCATCTTCTTCATTCTTATTTTGCTATTAATCTTTTTCTGGGTTTGTCTTCTCTATTCTATATCTTTCTATTTTTGGCTATATATAGAAAAGATTAATATTGTAGCTTTTTGTATGGCCTTAATGTGATTTTTTATTGAAATTTCAGATATAAAAAGCTGTAGTCATTTTTTTATTTGCATTATTGCTTTAATCTTAAATATGCATTTTTTTTGTTTGTTTTTTGTTTTCCACTTTTTCCTTACTTTAATCCTTTATTTGCTTTTTTTTTTGAACTTTTTGTTTGGTTTCTGAGGAAAAAAAATAATCAATTTTGCAATAAATAATGTACAAGAAGAAGAAAAATTGGGTATTCTTGTTTTGTTCTCTGTCTCTATTGGAAATGCTAAGATTATTCTTTGATTAGTCTCAATATACATATATATGCTCAAAGGAACACTCGAGTTTCTTTATTCATGTTTCATTTGGGTAATTGTATTTTAGTAGTGAATATGTGTACCTTGTAGTTAAAAAGTGTAGTTGTCACATTGTGAGTTACAGTAACAAATCAGATCTTGTATTTTTTAGAATTGTGAGAAATCTATGATTGCCACAGATTGTGTGACCTACAGTCTCACACTACTAATCTTTATATTGACATAGTTTTTTATGTGAAAAATAGACTTCGTATGAGTTTAGGGCATTGTTAGATAGTGTTATAAATTATTAAGCCATTGAAAGAAGTCATAAATATTAACTACTATCATGGATTGTGTGACCTAGATTATATGACCTAAAGTCACACATTGTGACTACTAATTTATAAGTTATGGATTTTCATGTGAAAATTAGATTTTGTGTGGAATATTATGAGCATTATTAGTCATTATTAAATAGCTATTATTAAGCCATTGTTAGCCAATGTGAATACTTATTTTGATTTTGTAAGGTAGGTAACAATTTGGTGAATGAGATGCACACATTGTAAGAAATATTGACATAATTTATTAAATTGTAATTTGGTCAATAGTTTCTTGGAAACAATGAAGAAAATGAATAATGTTTGGTGGTATATTAATCGTGTGACTAATTATGTGTAACAAAAAAAATCAATATGAATTAAGTGGTATGTTCTCTAACTTTTGTTATTGTTTGTCACAAACGTGTGATTATTAATTATACTAAAATATAAATTATGTCAACTATTTGTAACGATATAAAACAGATTGTGACTACCAGTCACAAAATTGTGAGATGTGTAATAATTTAAAACATACTTAGAAAATGCGTCATAAAAATTGTGACCATCAGTCACAAAATTATGATAGTACCCATATTTTTAAAGACTCACAATATTCGTAACGGCATAAAACAAACTATTTCATTAAAAAAAAAAAAACAATCACAAAATTATGACTACCAGTAACAAAGCACAAAATGGAAGAAGGGTAATTTCAGAATGATAATTTTTTCTCTCTCCAAAAGCAACTAAAGAAGTCACTATTTTGAACTATAATTGTCATTTTGAAAAAGTAAACTAAAAATGTCAATTTGGCCCAAATTTGGGAAAATGACATGCTTTACGATATTAGGAAAAATATTGTCAAATATACGATACGGGCCAAAACACTTAAATTTGTACGAATTTTTTTGAAAATGACCACTTTTCTAGTTATAAAATAAAGGTAAGACGCGATGGCACTTTTGTAAATCAAACTATCTTTTTGTAAAAACAACTTTGTAAGAAAAAAGTGTTTTAAACCAACCATGAGCACTGTTAGCTCTATTCGTTGGTGCAATTCCTTTTCCCCTTGCAACCATAGCTTCAAGTCTCACTTCCTGAGCTTTCTTTCTTTCTTTTTGTTTTTAGCTTTTTTGTTTTTTTGTTTTTATTTTTTTTTTTTGGTTCTTGTATTTTGTTTTTTTGGTTACTCCTTTTTCTACTTTTTCGTTTTTAAAAAGAACATACTTTTTCTATTTTACTTTTATTATATAACCCTTTTCTTCCTTTCATTTTTTGATTTGTTTTTTATTTTATAAATTCTTTTTCTCTTTTAATATTTATAAGAAAAAATAGTAATTACCTACTTAACCCCCTGGGTTCAATTTTCTTCACCCTCAATTTATCTCTTTTCTGTCTCTTTCCTTTATTTATTCTTTTTTTTTTATTTTTTTTTAAATTCATTTTTTATAATTCATTTTCTATTTTTTTCTGTATTGAATATTATTACCACTTTTTTCTTTCCTTTATTTATTCTTTTTTTCATTTAATTTTTAAATTCATTTTTTATAATCCATTTTGAAATTTTTTTCCGCACTGAACATTATTACTCCTTTTTTTTAAAAAAAAAAACCTTTGTTGTTTTCTTTCTTTTTCTTTCCTTTATTTATTTTTATTTTTTCATTTTCACTTTTAAATTCTTTTTTTTTTTCAATAACCTTCACCCTCAATTAATCTATTTTATATCTTTTCCCTTTATTTATTCCTTTTGGATATAGAATAATTAAAACATGTGCATAGAAACTTAATATTGCCTAGCAAGAAAATTTTTTCCTTCGGACTTCTAAAATTTCTTGTCATTTTACTTACATATATGGTATTCTGCTATAAGGAAACCAAACTGATTTCTAAGAAACCTTTGTGGTTTCCTATGATTTACTTACATATAAGACATTCTGCTAAAAGAAAACTAAACTAATTTTGGTTTCTTATGATTTACTTAGTTACAGAACATTCTGCTATATGGAAACTAGTTACCTTTGTAGTTTCTTGTGATTACTTAGTTACAGGGCATTCTACTAAAATAAAACCAAACTGATTTTCTAAAAACCTTTGTGGTTTCCTGTAATTTACTTACATACAGAGTATTCTGCTAAAATGAAACCAAACTGGTTTCTTAGAAACCTTTGTTTTTTTCTATGATTTACTTACATACATGGTATTCTGCTAAAAGGAAACCAAACTGGTTTCTAAGAAGCCTTTGTGGTTTCCTATAATTTATTTAGTTACAGAATATTATGCTATATAGAAACTATATTGGTTTTCTTGGAAACCTTTGTGGTTTATTGTGATTTACTTACATATAGGATATTTCACTAAAAAGAAGCTAAATTGGTTTCTAGGAAACCAGAAACCTTTGTGGTTTCCTATGTATGATTTACATACGTATAGAGCATTCTGCTGAAAGGAAACCAAACTGGTTTCCAAGAAATCTTTATGGTTTCCAAAAATATAATAGTAGACTATAATAAATTTAGAAAGGTGGGCAAAAAAATGAACAGATGAATTGGTTTACTTATAGGAAATTCTGCTAAAATGAAACCAAACTGGTATCCAAGAAACCTTTGTAGTTTCCTATGATTTACTTACATATAGAGCATTCTGCTAAAAGGAAACAAAATTAATTCCCAGGAAACTTTTGTGGTTTCCTATGATTTACTTATATACAAGACATTCAGCTACACATAAACCTAATTGGTTTCCTGGAAACTTTTTTGGTTTCCTGTGATATACTTATATACAGGACATTCTGCTAAAAGAAAACCAATCTAGTTTTCTCTGATTTACTTACATATAGGACATTTCACTAAAAGGAAGCCAAACTAGTTTCTATGAAACCTTTATGGTTTCCAAAAATATAATAAATTTAGAAAGGTGGGCAAAATAATGAAAAAATGAATTAAAGAGATAAAGAATATAATAGCAAAAAAGAAAAAAAAAGCATAAACTATGAAAGTGGAATATAATAAATTTAGAAAGGTGTGTAAAAAGAAGAAAAAAGAAAAAAAAAATTAAAAAAGATAAAACAAGAGGAAAAAAAATAAAAAAGGAGTGAAAAAGAAAAAGAAAAGAAAAGAAAAAGAAGAGAAACAACAAAAAATAAAGTTGTGGGTTTTAAACCATTAACCTCTAAGAGGGGAACAAGAGTATCCTGCAAGTCTATCACTATGTTATCTGTACTTTTGTTGTGTTGTTGGACACGTTTATTATATAACCTTATCATAAAAAAATATGCCTTATTTATAGATTTGCCACCGTATTTTCTAGCACAAAAATATTTTGAAAAATACACATTTTAGGTATTATGGGATTTTAATTATTTTTTTACGATCACATTTTTGGTATTATTTTTGAAAAAATAGGTATTAGTGTCCAAAACTCTAGTACTTTTCCCTTATTAATGGTCTTTAAAGCGAAAAGCCCAGTAAGCTAGCCCGCTGTTTGAACTGTCTTATTTAGGTGAAAAACTTCTAGTGGCTTATAGAAATATGACCAAATTTTGGGCCCAATTTCAGTAAATATCCCTTTTTCAAATGTTATAACAAAATGTCCGGTATATATGCATATATACCAAGTGTAAAATTTTATATACCAAGTATAAAAAATTATATACCCAGTGCATTTCAGTACAGTAATTAAAATTGGTAGATATGTGCATAAACCAAGTGTAAAAATATATATACCTAGACATTTAGCTATAAAATTTTAAAAATGGACGTCTACTTAATCAAATTTAAAATTTTGGTCATCCACCTAAATTTCTCAAACTGTTGTAGTTCTATTGTAAATAATAGTGTTTGGATGTATCTCCCCGAGATTTGGTTGAACTCGAGCATTATTTTTCTTTTAGGCTAGCAGGCATATTTAGTTTGTGATAATGGGATAGTTTCACCCGAAGTACAATTAATGGCCTAAAGGGTAATCGGGATAATTGAAAGGCGAGATTATAGGACTAGTACTTTTAATTACAGTTTAATCTAACGTAAGCTTTCACCAAAATGCTTAGGGATATAATAAATACATGTATATATATATACACCAGTGCATCAGTGCTATTAATTAAGCACCATATGATATGACAAATAGTTAAAGATTGTCATGTTGTCATAGTGAACCACGTCTCAATATTATAACACTAATACATGCATGTCTGTTTTATACTTCTTGTTGGTGCGGTGCTAGGCACAAGAATGGTACTATATGTAGATTACTAGCATGTAAGTGTTTCCTGACCAGTGAAATTTAGTAAATGACCAAAAAACACTTTCCCATCTTTCATCCCAAAAAAAAAAAAAAAAAATGAAAAGAAAAAAAATTCTTTCCCCATCTTATAATTAGTAATTAAGTCTATTCAATATGCAGATGGACTCGAAGTCTTAAACTCGCATAAAGTAAAGGGAGATGAACTGGTATAAATTAAGCATGCAATTTGGTTTAAAATGGGACCCCCATTATTATAGAGCACTTAATATTGGTAAATGGGAAACTGTAATTCTGATTCCACATATACTTTTTCAAAAGGATGATGCTAATCTCTTCTCCAAATTGCAATCAGATGATGAAAACAAAAGACATATTTGCTATTGATCAAACCAATGACTGTAAGCAAATTGGTGGCGGAAAAGATAATTGATGAAAATAGTCACCAATTATTTCTTTTGTACTTACTTCGAGCGAAAACTGATTACTAAAGAGTGATTAAAGAGAGAAGCATTGGTAATTCCAATCGGGTAGGCACTCAAATGTTTTAAAATAAACTAGAACTACGGGCGGGCGGGTAGCAATGATTTGATTCCAGAACAAACTAGTTCTTAAAATTGATAACAAACGGAAACACTTTTTTTTTTTTTTATTTGCTAAGGTACAATATTGAATATTTATGATCATAGCATAAACATCAATCATGATACACCTTATATAGTACACCATACATATATAACGATTTATAGCGTAAATTCCAAATATATGATTACAGAACTTAATTATACATGATAATCGACTTTAAATCCTGCATAAACTTTTGCAAATATATATGTATATATATATGTTTGCATAGTATTTATAGAGCTTAGTAAGCATATGTAGTTTGTGATAATGATGGTCCATTATAAATGCCCAAACAACTAAGGGAAGAAAACCATGTAACCGGCCTTGAGGCTTTCCTTGATACGTTTCTGCAGAAAGCAGGTAGCGCTGATGATCTTCTTGAAGACCCTTTTCTTTTGACGACTGATGATTTACGAGTTACCGTCACCTTCTTCTCCATTAGATGCAACACTATAGACTCCAACTCTGCAAATATATTCATATATACACAGCCATATTGCACATTACAACTAATAAAACATAACCAATTTCAATAATTAAAGTACGTAATTTGTTTATGTGCCATATATATGTATATAATATTTATATGTATATGGTTTTACTAATATTAAGACGTAAGTGATGATCAGTAGTATACAATCTTTTTTAACTTGCTTTATGGATTAGAATATATATATATATATATATACAGACTCACATGCATATGTGTGTATGTGTAAAAAGGCCTTACTAAAAACCCACCGTGATCAACATCTGAAATGGTATCCGCCGTCTTTTGCCAATAAGCACATCGCAAATCAGAAGCTGCTTTCTTATCAACTTCTTGATCACCATGGTCAACCTACATACACATATATAAAAATATTAATATATTGAGGAGAAGTAAATATAACACATATATCATATACATGTAAATATGTAATATTTAAACAAATGTATTTGAGAGAGAGAGAACCAGAGGCAGAGATAAGATATCAAGACAAGGCTGGAGAAGATCATTATTGGTTCGAGGAAGTAGAGGCAGTGCCACTGAATTAGATCTTTGGATTTTACGCCGACGAAGCTTCTTTTTGACCCAAGAAACTGGAGACATTATAATAATGATCGCTAGCTAATTTTTTGTGAGTCTTCAAATTTAGCTACTGCCTTATATATAACACATATAAATGTATACACATATATATATATCAATGTAATTAATATGATTCATGAGAATTAATCATTTGGTTGGTACACAAAGAACTTAATAAATTAATAATATTAATGCTGAGCCTTTTTTTCATAAAAAATAATACTGCGCATTTTTAAACCGTCAGATTTATATAGAATTTAGTTCAAATATTATATGATGTTCAAATATTCATACTACTAATAGGTCTAGTCTATAAGTTTGATTTTAATATAATTTGACACTAATTCATAATTAAATACACTACTAAGTATGACCCTGTTATATAACTTGTACTTGATATGATCTATTAATATAATCTATCCTTCGGAAATATACACTACGAAAAAGTATATATACAATAAATATATAAATTACTACCGTAGGGTTTGACGAACAATTTGTTGTACCTTTTTTTTCCGCTAGCTAGAGGACTACATTCATCATTTATTAAAATATTGCATAGGTGAATATAGATATATGTATATATTTATATGTACATGGACGGATGTAAAACCATCCATAGGACCGATCCCGTTCATATTTTGATTAACACAAGTCATATTCTAACCAATACAGATTGTTTAAAATATGACATGTGTTAGCCAAAATATGAACGAGACTAGTTCCTTTGAGGGACTACATCCGTAGCTTATATATATTTATGGTATCAATAAGTATGATTGTAGTTTTATGTACTAATTAATATCAGACATGGGCACGATAAAGCACGATAAAGACAAGTATGTATATTTACAACGACTTGGACCAATATCATAATTAAGTACAGTCTGATAATATATCCAACTAGTCAAAAGATATATAATTGCGAAAAGAATCAAAGAAAGCATCCCAAACTTTTAGAGTAAATATTTAGTTAGCTCTAACGATATTGTTTTCCTAAATATGTAGTAACTTTCAAGGCAAGTAAGAATCTGATTAGAAAAGAATATTTACAAAAATTGTCATGAATCAGCATCCACATTTAAAGAGGTAGTTAAGTGGTAGGTGAAATATCAACCATATTAATGTTATTTATATCATTTTGTAATTCATATTAGGCACTGTTTTTCAACTTGAGTATTTATTGGGGACTTTTAAGTGTTGTATTTATGATTTTAATTTCACGAGGGGCCAAAGACTCTCTTTTAATTTGACGGGATGTTTTTGATTTAGGCTAAAGATGGACCGTTTGGAAACAAGATTGTGATCGTTTGGAAAATGATTGTGACCCACGACCTATCTTTTGAAAAACTGGCATGGATCGGATTATGTGTCTGAAAGCAGTTTTTGTATTTATGGATATAAATCAGCTGCGAGCTGTTTAACATGTAGATGAGATGTTTTGTCTTTTTGTTATTAATTGACACTAGGATAAATATAGAAATAAGATGGTTTCATGAAAGCTTAAAACAATTTCTCTGTTTTTGTTAAAGTTCTTTCAAAGAAAGTCATGTAGGCCTAAAAGCTTAATTTCATACTATTTCATACAAATAAGCTTAAAGGTTGTTTTATCTAGCCAGCACTAAATCCTCAAAACTAAAAAGTGCTAAAGACACATGTAGTATTTAGCACCACACACTATAATAGAAAATTTGGCTCCGCAAATTTAAATTTATATATGAATTTCATATATCTAGTAATTGTGTGATACTATTCACCATAAAAACCATGTTAGAGGAATCTACTGCTTAATTTGTTTGCCATGCCTGGTATACTAGCACCGTTGGTAACGTTTAATCCTTTTTTAACTATCGAGAGATGAAAGATTCATGCACTATGGCTTTCTACCTTAATTTCTTCTGGTAGTTTGTACGAAGCCATAGTTCTTGAGCTCTATCATATTTACCTTTCTAATATTGATTAGCTGATTTTTTGATCAATTATATATAGAGAATCTAATTACCATTATATTAATCCAAATTATGGTACCACACGTGGTCTTCATCTACTACGGTACTATAGCTAGCTATAGCTGCTTATTTCTTTCTCCTTATTTTATCTTTTCATTTAACCTGTGTGAATGTTCTGCATTGATTAATTGGATGTCCGAAATTCACAAAATCAATGGGTTCCTTTACTGATAGTCTGATACCGGCCAGTGACTGATAATTTATACTAAACAAAATCAGTTTATTAGACTCAAGAGTATTGACCTCGAAATAATGTAACTAATTCAAGTTCCAAGTTATGTGAGTTTCACCTCTCTTTTCCTGCCTCAGCCCCCAAAAGAAATATTAAAACATTCGAATAAATTATACATAGTAAAATATATATATATATATATATGGATTTTTGTGATTTTTCGAGCTTACTTTTCTCATTCCGTTTTTTTAAATTGAATTTTAAAAGCTTAATTATATACAGCATGTTAGTTATGCAACTTTTGATCAGAGAGGCAAAATCTGCATGTAGAATAACACACACGATGCATGGAACAACTCACACACTCCACACATGCATACCCATTCACCTATTTTACTCCTTTGCAAACCCTAGTCTCTCTTCCACACAAGATCACATAGATAGCCAAGCGCAAACAGTAGTACTACTATCTAGCAACAACAAAGGCTGCTTTCTCTTCCATTTCCTCAACTAGCTATATACCACCATGTCCTCTCCGATCAGCATTCTCCTCCTCATTTTCGTCGTTGCCCTTTCACCCGTCGCCCTTTCGCAGGACACAACCGTGGCCGAGTGTGCCCCGCGTCTGCTTCCACTTGCGCCCTGCGGAGCGTTTGTGCAGGGTAGCACCCAGTCGCCAGCCCAGTCGTGCTGCGACAACCTCAAGCAGATCTATGGGCAGCAGCCGCGGTGCCTTTGCCTGCTGCTCAACGACACTACTCTCAGCTCGCTTCCTATCAATAGCACACTTGCTCTGCAGCTGCCAACTCTGTGCAGCCTCCAAGTAGACATCTCTGTTTGTTCAGGTAAATCCTATCATATTCTACAAAATATCACTTATAAACATCTTTTTTTTTTTTTGAGGAGGATTTCCGGAATATGTTACGAAAAATTCTGCGTTACTTAACGAATAGATTGTTACCATTTTGTTAAGTTTGCATAATATGATTTTGACTTTGCATAATATGATTTTGACACAATACGCTGGTTTTCCATGTGCATACATATGCATGTGTGTTTAACTAATCTACTATTAGCACCAATATGTTTGACTTTACTATTAGAAGATTAATGTATCTTATACTTTATTCGGTGTATTTTATTTAAGACATTCTTTAAATTTCTAATTTTTTTGAAGGGACGACATTGCCTAGTCCTCCTGGGTCTCAAGTTTCTCTAGGGTCCAGGGACACCAACTCCAGTTCAACTGCTGTAAACTCTACAATTGCCGGTATGCAACTCCATAATTATTCTAATATCTGTGCTGTATAATTCTCCAAATTCGTGAAAGAGCCCCCGGAAAAGAAACTTAAAACTTGAGACACAGCATATTATCAAATTTGCCCACCAAACTGAATTTTCTTTACGGCTTTAAACTATGATTCTACATGACTACATGTCTTGACTTGACGTTTTTATTTTCTCCTATGTCAGCTTCTCCGATGATTCAAACGGTACCGAGATCACCAAACACTGCCATCGGATATGGGTTGAGCAAAAGTGAGAGCTTCAGTTTGAAGACTGGTAGTTATTTAACAGTGGTGATGGCAGCTGCTCTGGTTACCTATGTTCTTGGTTGAGTAATATTTTATCTCCGCATGTTAAACAGGGACAAAATCAAAATAGAGCCTTTAGTTATTTTTAGGTACTGACAATTAGTAATGTTATCGATTAATTACTAGTTAGGTAATTTTACTTCCATGACCGAGGAATTTGATCTTGTTATACTTCTATCAAGTTGAGTAGTAATACTATGAGTTATATGTCAGAGGTAATTTATTTCTCTCGAGTTTGATATGAATGCTATTCCTATTATACTCCTATCAAGTACAATAAACTTTGTTGGTTTCTACTATGTTATGAGGGCAATCGGGACCAGAGGAATTGTTAGTGCAAATGTAGATGTAAAATCCTCTGTTTAGGCTAAATCTCCATTTTCACAGTACAATTACCTTAATTTGAGGCCATGGCGGTGTCATGAGCTTCTACAAAACCTGCTATGCTACAATGAGCAATGCTAGTGCTTAGAACCAACTCACGAAACACTAATAAAGTTGTGGGATCCTCTACAAAATTTACACGTCGACCAAACACACTCGTACCAGTATATGGTACTTATCACACACACGCTCTTTAGTATTTTCCATGCTACAATGAACCAATTTTTTCCTTTTTTTTTTTTTTTTCCCTTTTGGGAGCCAAACACTAGACCACAAACTTGTCTCCAAAAAATTCTGTTAAAGATAATGGAGAAGATCTAATAAAAAAACATACAGTGATGACTTTTACCAAAACCAGGGCAGGAGAACAGAAATGCCACAAAGTCTAAGAACAGGAGTCTCAAGCATCATGCCCAAGTAAAGGGTAGTTTTCGAATCAAACTAAACAATTATGAATCTTAAAGAACTTGAAAGTAGAAAAGTGTGACCTTGTTAAGATTCTACTACCAATCGAGTTAGATCGTGTCAAAAATGCTCTGTTTATTGGGCAAATTAAGCAATGTCAGTATGACACTTGAAAATAGGTAATTTGGGCTTATGTGAGGACTAAATTGACAAATGGCTAACAAAGTATAGAGACTTTGTACTGAAAGTTCCTAGTGGTTATTACTTATCAGTATATCAAAGTCTCGTTTATTTGTCGTTCAACAGCATACACTGTGTCTTGCTCTGTAATGTTACAACGCTTTCTACTTCTGAAAAATTTATTGCAAGTAGTTGGCCAAAATATTAAAGCTTCTCTTCCAAATAACTATACTACAAATTCCCAAGAGGATTCTGCCATTGAGAGTGCAAAGATATTGTGAAAACAATGTAGAAACCCCTGCCTACAAAGTCTCATACCTCATCCAAAGAGCTCCAATATCATGGGAAGTTGATAAAAATATTAGAGCTGAACCTTTGTACGACAACAATCAGAAAAAGAAGAGACTGAATTGACAATCATTTTGACAAATTTTCTTCTTAACTCAATTGCATACTAAGAACAATCTCTGTATCAACGTATCAAACATTACAATGGAAACATCACCTTGCAAATTGAGGAAATACCTTCTTTGAGTTGTTTCTTTGCCTAGGATTATACAATATACCAGTTGTAAAGGTCATTTGTTCCTTTTGGTAAACTATTCCAAACTAGGAGCCACCTCGGTCGGGTTGGATTCAAACACATCTGGATTAGATGCCTCAGGTTCTTCTAAAAGCTCTCGGGACTGAACTGACTCCTTGTATACAGGAGTGTCCTTAAAATCCGTAGCCCCTTCATTGTAAGTTGCCACGGCAATCCCACAAGCAATAAGCTGTAAAGAAGAGAAGGACATTGAACATTAACATTAAAAGGTTCAAAGAACATGATTCTCAAGACCGAAGGAAAAACTCCAAACCATGCATAAGGAAGCCCACAAAAATTTTGCTTGCTGTTTTCAGTTTTATTAGGCGGCTGGAGAATGCTTTCAAGTTCAAGACCCTCTATCTATGAACATAGTTCTTCATTACAGAAAGATTTAGGATGGTAACATGTTTTTCCTTTACCTTACCAAGGGATGTCACCATTCCTAACAGGTGAAGATTATAAACTAGAAGTAAAAACATGTATTCACACTTGCTGCCTCTTTGCAATTTCAAGAAATTTTGTCACCAACTAAATTCCATAAATGAGAGTCTCCGCATAAAGGAGTGCAGATGTAGTAGCCAAATGGTTTCAGAATATCTTGTAATTCATTAACAAAGATTTGGTGAAGCATGTTATAGCTATAGGTCGTTGTCTAATAGCATTAAGTGCCGAAGGTGAGATTTCTCTCAAAAGGACCAAATCAGTGTTCACTTTTCCTAAGCAAGTTATAAGTCTGCAAACAGCCCCAAGATAACAATTCGGTTTTTGTTCGACTCTACTCCAACAAGCCTATAAGACTCAGGTGGCTTTTACTTCCTCCTAAAAACTCCAAAGGCAAAATAAAATGTTCACGGGGTTGGATAAGAAAGTTTATAGGATTGGATTATCTATAGTAAAGTTCAAGGTTTGGTTGATAGACTTACTATTACGGGCCACATACGATTAAATTGCAATTTTTGACACACTATGAAAAGAACAACGAAATCACCTAGCTTTCTGAGCTAGATAATAAAATGCATTTTTCTCGCTGTTAGATTACCAAACTACCAAAAACTTAAACTGTTAGGACGCAAGACAGTAATAGTCTTATACTTCGACAATCCACGGTAACAGGTTAGTCTTATACATAATCACCCAGTACCAAGTCCGAGAGTGCACTCTTAGGACTTTTAGGCCTCACTTTGAGGATCCTTACACACATGCCTAGGCCTCCGTCAAGACCAATGCATCGGTATGATTGGAACTAAAGAGCAGCAAGCTACTCTACACTGATATACCATGTTAGATAACCAATCAATCTCAAAAGCTTATACATACTATTAAGAGGTTAACAAAAAAAATAATTTTTTTACTCTAACGGTCACAAAAGCTAAGACCCCTGTTTCTAATTATGCAATCTGTAAGCCTATAATTCCAGATATTCATAAACAAACATTAACACAAAAGAAAACCGGAATTTAAAAAAAAAAAAAAAAAAAAAGAAGAACTACCGCAAAAACTATGCCGAAAGCCCACAAGTACTCGACCAAGACCCCAAGCGTATCCCACTGTTCACCTTCCCAGAAGTCTTTTTCCTCACCAGGAAGCTTAGGCAAGAAATACCCATCGTCAACATCATCAACGGCTGACCCACCTCCGCTTTCGAGACCAGAACCATTTTCGAGACGACCCCTTTTGATCTCAGCCATCCGTGGGTCTCTGCCTTCTTCTAGCTCTTGGTCTCGGGTCGTGGTGGTGCTCCTCCGGTTCTTGCCGTCGAACCTCCCGGTTCTGGAAGAGAACTTCTTGGCCGAGACTGCCACGTGGAGGGTCCTCGAGGAGAGAGGGAAGATGACGTGGCGGCGAGTGGGGAGGTGGGTGTAAGGGTGTCTGGTGGGGTTGCCGGAGAGGATCGTGGCTCCTCCACCGCCACCTACACCACTACCGTTGGCTGTGGTTAGAGCCATGAGTGGATGAGAGTTGGTTTTGAGTTACGGAGAGACACTGAGAACATAAGCTCTTTGCGGATAAGGAGTGTGGATATTTGATTATGTATGTTTCTAATCCATTATCCGACCCGACTCCCTACCTCGATCCGAATATGCCTTAATGCTGGAATTTAGTAAACTCGACAAAATGGAAAGCAAAATGCTAGATGTGCTCTTTTATATTATGAATTCGACTGTAATTTATTATATTACTAAAATATGACACTAAATAACAGAATCCACCTATTAAGTAATAAAATTAGAACGTGTAAAAAGAGTTCATTTAGCATTCTTTAAAAGTAAATCCTATATCTTCTCCTTTTTTGTTTCAAATAACACAAAAGAAAAAAATTATCATATTCTTTATTATTTATATATTGTTTAATTCTAGATAGTAATTCATATTATGAGATGACATGACAACAGTTTCGGCTCAGGGGTGGAGCCAATGATTTAATCTAAGGACAAAAGAAAAAATTTCAAGTTGCCATAAAAGTTTACCCAATATAAAAGAGGTGTGAATTTGAGAAAAAGTTGCACGTTAAAATTTCAAAGAAACATAATAAAAAGAGAGACCAGGGGGCAAAAAAAGAGAGAAACTATTAAAATACAAAGACAGAAGTAGTTTTGTCTGAAAATTGTAGAAACACCAAGAAAAGAAATTGTAGAGGAGAGCCACAGAGTTAAAACGTGAGACTATGAAAGAGAGAGAGAGAGAGATTGACTGAGTGAATTTAGAGATTGACTGAGTGAATTTAACTTTTCATTTTAGGAGAAATTAGATATTGTACGGTATTTTCAGAAAAAAAAAAAATTTGAAAAATACGGTAGTTTGTATTTTTTAGATATGGTACTGTTTTATTAGAAAAATATCATTTTCTAAAAAATATTTATAAAAATATCATTTTTTGAGAGTAACTAGTAACTAATAACTAGTTTCCAGAAATTGGTAACTAATTACTAAAGTATTTATAACTGATATATAATTGGTAACTAATAACCAGTAACTAGTATTCGGAATTTGATAACTAGTAACCATTTAAAAAAGTATTTTTCTATAAAAATTTTAAAAGTGATATTTTTCTAATAAAAACTGAAATTTTAGAAAAGCTTAACTTTCGTATTTTTATAACTTTTTTGAATTTTTATAGGTAAAAGTGTCCGAAACCCTTAATTTTATAATTCTAATTAATTCTTTCATGGGCTGCACAATTTAAAAGAGAATCAAATGGGCTTGGGGAAGAGTTTTGGCAAGCAAGTGGGTTTTACTTGATAAGATGGGCTTCAGTTCAGTATTATAGTTGTTAACTCAAAATCTGCAGGGGACAAAAAATAGAATGTACAAATTTAGAGAGACAATACATGATTTATAAAGAAAATTTATATGCTATTATAAAAAATAAAAAATAAAAAAAAAAAAAAGAAGTCAAGGGGGCAGGTGCCCCTTGGGCCTCACGTTCCTCCGCTCTGGTTCAACTTAATTAATAATCGTGTCAAAAATCTAAATAAAATATAACATGATTTTATAAATGTGTAAAACGTGTAATTCGTTTTATGAATATGTATTGAACTTATTTATGATCTAGATGACATGATTATTCATCACAATCGACATGAATATGAACTAAAACAACTGCATCATAACTGACAAAACATGTTTTAAAGCAACTGTTAGGGATACCTCCTGCAACCAAACAAGTGGCAAGAGTTGTTACATGTCAAATGACAAAGCAAAGGATAGAGAGCCCAAGTAATCATCTGAGCACAGCGAATAGGGTTCAATCTTGGAAAGTCCTTATATGCTGGAATTGGGTTTGACAAATCACTTGATGTTACAAGCAAGGTTATACGAACAATCGCTCACAAATAATACATGCAAACAATCTTATCACAATATGATGTTAAAACATATCTGACAACTATGAATCCTTAGGGCATATGCATGTGGTCCCAAGGCAATAAAAGCACCATCATCTCACATGTGGATCCTTTCCATCTCTATTTATACAGGGTTAGGGGAGACACATTCCTATATTTTAAGGAACACTTGGCGCCAGCATCATTTTCATCTCTACTGACATCCTTTTTGCATCAGCGTAAGAAAAAAAAAATGAATATAGGTGGAGCTATCCTCCAGTAAGTGAATGCTCTTCTGTATGAGTTCATAGGAGAATGTATCCATATTGAAGGCATATTGATCAGACTGTCATAAACTTTGGTTAAGAGCCTAATGCAGTTACTCAGATGATCAATTTCCTGATAGTTGACCAATGCTCGGCATATAACCAATCATTGGTCGACTAACATTGAACAAAATTAAAGTTCCAATCATTGGTCGACTAACATTGAACAAAATTAAAGTTGTGGTATTGACGTACCATCTCATGATGAAGTTCCCTATCGAATAAGGGGTTGGCTAGATTAAGGTAGACAACACCTTCAGCAAGAAAGTGTTACGATACAGCAACCAAGGGGACCGGAAAGCTCACATGGTTTCAACTAGATACCAAACTGAACAATTCGAGCTACTTTCATCAAAAATTGAGGACAATAGGGGAATTAGATACTAGAAAAGACCATAAGGAAAAGAAAGCCGAGCCTGTGAAAGATTTGGAGTCTATTTCAATAGACGACCTGCACTTCTAGAGCATGGTCCAAATCAGATCAAGGTTGTTGGGTGAACTCGGGAAAACTTGTGGAATTCCTTAAAGAGTATAAACACATATTTGTGGGGTCTCAAGAAAATATTATGCTTGAAATTAGGGGTGGCAATTCGTGTTGTCGTGTCATATTCGTGTCGTGTCGAGGCATATATATAACGAGCAATTACTAAACCCAAACCCGACACGTTTATTATTCGTGTCATGATTTGCAAACCCACACCCGACACGCTAAATAAACAGGTTAACTTGTGAGCGACACATTTAACACGTTATTTAAATAGGTCCTATTCAAATCGTGTCCAACGTAACACGATCTGCTAACCTCTATACTGTTAACCCGTTAATTGAACTCAATTTAACATGTTAATGTTAAATATGTTGTATTTGGTTCAACTTGACATAACGTATTAACTTATTAATTTGAACATGTTAACCTATTTCACATTTTCAATATTATAACTTGATATAATCTATTAACTTATTTTATATTTCCAATATAACCAAGCAACCATAATCAAATAAATATAACACACAATCCAAAGTTTAAAACCAAAATAAAACTTTCAAGTTTTAGTACATAAAACATAAAAGGGAAGTTTTAAGTCTTGGTACACACAAGATAATACAATGTCTCAAAAAATTTAATCGTGTTAAACAGGTCAATTTCGGGTTTAACAGGTTAACCTGCTAATGACCTATTATTTAATCGTGTTTAATCGGATTTAACCTGTTTTGACCTGTACCTGTTTAAGACAAACCCAAACCCGCTAACTTCGTGTCGTTTTCGAGTCGTGTTATCGTGTCGTGACCTAAATTGCCACTCCTACTTGAAATAGAGCCGAAGGTCGTAGTCCATCAATTCAAAGTGGACGAGCACGTCGAACCCTTTATGCACATAAAGTTCAAACCAGAGATGCATGCAACTATAAACGAAGAAATATGCATATGTACGAAGAAATAGACAAACTGTTGAAGGTTGGATTTATTAAACCTATCCTCTACGTTAGGCAATGTGACCCTAGTTAAAACATCGAATAGGAGGTGGAGGGTTTGCATCAATTTTACTGATCTATAAAAGGCATGCCAGGATTCCTTCCCTCTTCCCAAGATCAGATCAACTAGATGATGCAATAATTGATCATGGGCTATTGAGCTTTATGAATGATTACTTTGGTAACAATCATACAAAAGGATGTGTTATGAGGATGGAGAGAAAACTTACTATACAACTGACCAAGGGTTATACTGCCACCTGATTATACCCATCGGACTGAAAAATGCCAACAACGGCACCAAAAATGTGTCGTATATTTTGCAAGGGTACAAAATCATACAAGTAATAAAATGACATTAAAACAAAGTATCGTTCTTACTTAAATTAATGATTTTAGTAAGTACCCAAATTAATTAATCCTACTATTATTAGAATAAACTATAAAAGGTATACTAAAAAGAAAGAAAAAATAAACAATCTGGAAGCAAATAAATATGTGATGGTATTCCAATGGATAAGAATAATGCTATGGGGCACTAGTGGTGCCCAGCATCACAATGATGTGTCAGTCTGTCACTGGCTAATCATGATTATAATTCAGGTGAGGACTATGTGGGACCCAGTTTATTAATTAAATCATCCCGTGATAGACAGATATGTCATTGTGGTGTTGGACACCACTGGTGCCTTATAGCATTGCTCGATGGATAAAGACGCTCTAACGAATTGCCCTTAACTGATACGGTTTAATTCTTTTTACCAAGTTATTAAAGAATATTAGCATGTTGATACTCGAAAATACTCACTTTACTGATACTCTTTCTCAAGCAATATCAAAACATACATTTCACATATAAACACACTATATATATAAGGGTTGTAGTACATAAAAACTCATATAACTAAATAATCTTAACTAAGTATTAAAAAAACAAAAGAGTTTATTGAATTATAAATTTCTTGGAAATTTCAAATGAGCTATTAGACATAAATGAAGTAATAAGGTAGAAAATAACTCAAGGGGAAAAATATTAATTTTAACCTACCTTCAGTAATTGATATTTTTCACAAGGAAACATGTCCATATATTAAATTGTAAATAGGCTTTCATAATCTATTCAATCTGAGAATGTAATGAACCTTTAGTAAAATAGATTACTACCAATATATTTTGTCCAAAAATTTAAGAGGAAATTTGATTTTATATGGTAAAACTTCACAAATAAATTGAAAAATTCCAGATTTAAAAAAAATTGAAAAATCCCAGATTTTATTTAGAAAAATACTATTTTTGTACAAATTAATAAGGTACTTGAGGTAACTGGACAAGTTACTTGAAGTAATGAATCTGGTTAACTTAGATAACTTGATTGCTTACCCTAAATACTTTTGAAAAGTACAATTTTGAAGAAAAAGTAGCATTTTTTGAAAAGCGCTATTTTTCTAAATAAACGTTTAAAAAAAGATACATTTCTAAATAAATTTGGAATCTTTTAAAAAGTCTATCCTATTCGGGATTTTTCAAATTTTCAGATTTGGGCTTGGTTTTTGTAAGAAGCCCAAAAATTAAGAGAGAATTTGATTTGAACTCATTATGTTGAAGCTTAAGTTAAATCACCCCAATAAATTCTTTTTTTTACACAGATAAAAATTAAATTGCTCAAAAAAAAAAAGTTAAAAAAAAAACCACAATGGGCTCAAATATCAGGCTTCAGCACCTACATTATGCGAGAAAGGGGGCAGGATTTTAACCCTGACCCTATGTGCACAACGGAACCCTCTGCAACTCCTCGGAATGGGACTCCTCTATTCTAACAACAAATAATGTGATGATAGAGAACATTAAAAAAATAAAAACAAAGAAATGATACTTCGACGAAAATTTGCCTATAATCCACAATTTTTTTGGTGTTAACTTCTAGAAACTCCACTTTTACTCTTTGCTCCTTTTTTTCCTCTCAATTCCGCTCCATTTTCCCCCCAAAGTTTTGAGGTGTTTATCTTTCGGGAAAAAATATAAAGGTAAAAAATGATGTTCCGGTCACTGAAATACTGGCCATGTTCGAATCCGCGACTTAATTGAATAGTGACCATTTCAAATGTCAATTTTTTAGATCTGGAAAATAAATAAACACCTTAACCAAGAAGTTGAAAAAATAGAGGACAATTTTTGGGTGATTTTTTTTTCCTCAAATTTCTCACAATGATAACTTTGAAACTCATTTATTTTTCTCACACTTAATTCCTAAAAACAACGAAAAAATGTCCTTAAAAAGTTATTTTTAAGAAGTTAAAAGCACATATTAAAAATTCATTGGCTCCCGAACCACTATTATCTACTTTTCTAGATTGAGAGTGTGTATGAGTGTGCGGGATGGAAGGATTCGATTCCTAGTTAAACTCATTTATGTATTTATCAAGGTTCAATTGGTGAATTAATACTTACCTATATTCACTTATTACATGCTGACAAATCATTTGTCAAATAAAATGGTATTACAAAAGTGGATAATAAAATTTTTTCAATGTTGAGAAATGATTTGCCAGCATGTTATGTGTATTCAAAAAGGTGGCATAAAAGATGTCATCCCTAGCACCTTTAAAAAAAAATCCTCTATTAAAACCATCTGCAAAGTAGAGATTTTTTTTTTTTTTTTAAGCAGAGATTAGTTTAAATTTGTTGAAAAGGTTTGATTTTTCATTATTCAATGTTGATTAAAATATAATAGCGATTTGTGTTTTAATAAAACAACTCAAAAAAATTAACTACTTAAAATAAATATACAAATAAATAAACAGAAACTATCTCCAAGTTCATAAAACATGATTGAAAATTATGCGCAAATTTTATCATGGTGCAATCTGAAAAACATAGATAAAGAATAAGAAACAAGTGTTTGCGTCACTGAAGATAATTCCTTAGTAACTATAAATATATAAACGTTCAAAAATGTACCTTTTGTTAAAAAATCGAACATTAATAAGACACTCTAAAACCCTATGAAATATTTTTTTTAAAAGTAATAATGGGCTCGTCAAGTAAATGATATAGAAAAAAAAGTGAATCACAAACATAATAACAATAACAATAAAAGGTTGTGAGCTATTATAATCCACAAATAAACAATTATGAGCTATTCTTAGCAGAATTATGATTCCTATACCACATAAAATCTACAGAATTTAAAAGACAAATAAAAAATCATACTTCAATCAAATATAAATCTAGACTTACTAAATATAAATTTAGACTTACTAGAAAATTAAAAGAAAAGAAATCTCGCGTCCCGAAAGAGAGAATCGAGAAAGAAATACCAGAGAATGAGATCAAAACTCTATAAACTAAAGATTATTTAGGACTTGTTTGGATTCATTTTCGTTTTTCGTTTTTCGTTTTTTTAAAAAGAAAAATAAAATTTTTTTTAAATTTTTTTTTGAAAATTTGCTGGACAACTTTATTTTTGTTTTTTGTTTCTAAAAATTATTACCAAAAATTTCAAAAAAAGTAATAACAAGAAATTTCTAATACCTTTATTTTTTTAAACAAATTTCAAAAATAAAAAAACATACAAATATTTATATACAACTGAATATATATATATACATACACACATATGTATATATATGACTTTCTCTATCATTATTTATACTTTATTGTTAAATTTTTACTTCTATTTTTAATTTATTTAAACATAATTTATTTAAACAAAAAATTGAAAGTGAATCCAAACAAGCCCTTAACCGTACATTACACCCGTTTATAAAAAAAAAAAAAAAAAAAAAAACTGTACATTACACCCATTTTCTTCTTCCGATATTTACGAAGAAATACATTATTGTAACAAATTAATTAATTAAAATCACATTTATATAATTCAGAACATTCAAATAAAATAAAGGCCAAATAAAATTGCTTTATGCTACAAGTACTATATATTAGGTCAGATATTTTTTTTACAGTAGTATGAGTTCAATCATGAAATTACTCGAGTATAAGTCATACCAGGCAAGTTTTTGGAAACTAATTACATAAAATTTTACTTGCACAGGGAGAGAGAAATCCAATATCATTAACTTCACATTTTTTTTTTCTAAATTTTCATTGCCGTCTGCCTGTCATTGGGATTTACAAGCTAAATCTAAAAGAACAAAGGTATTTTTATATGTCAAGAAACGTCCCGGAAAACCTAACAAAACCCAGGCGCGCCAGAAACGTTTCTACATAGCGGGCAGCGTTTCGGTCCGCCACAAGACCTCCGAAACGGCACCAGATTCATAACTCCCATCCCAACCATCGAAAAGCCCGCCCAACGCCACGTACTCCGACTCGCCCTCGTCTCCTCCGCCACCATTCGACTCAACACCGATTCCGAATCCGAACGAGTCATAACTCGGTATCTCATCACCAAACAAAAGCATCCCATCGAATCCAACGGCGTCGGACGAGCTCCTCTCGAAATCAACGGCCTCGATCTTCCCCTCCTCCTCGACGGAGCCACCCGTCGGCGGGAGGCCGAGCTCGTCGTCGGAAGCCCCTAGAAGGTAACCGAGTTCCGGCTGCGACTCGCCGGAATCCGTCGTCACGTGCATTGCCTCCGGCGCCTGCGGATCCAGCACGTGGATCTCCTCCTCGAAGCTTCGGATGACCGAGTCGAGCCCTTGAATCGCCGGGTCACGCTCGGGGGCCAACTCGGTCTCTTCAAGAATGTTCAGGAGATCATCTTGGAGGAGCCGCGCCCCGGGCGAGTCGAGGTCCGACTCGGCCGAGTTCGCGTCCGAGTCAACTCGGACGGGTTTCGACCCGTCCGGGTCGGCTCGGACTCGCTTCGACTCGTCCGAGTTGGCGTCCGAGTCCTCCGAGTCGGCTCGGACTCGTTTCTTGATGCTGTCGCAGTTACCATCCATTGATAAAGGGGAAACTAAAGTCTGCCCTTATTATTTTCTAGGGAGACAAACAAAACCCAGAATCTGAAATTGTGTCCTAGAGAGAGAGAAAATGAAAGTGGAGATGGAAAAAAAGTAGGAGTGAGGTAGTGGGTCTAAGGGGGGTTTGGGGGAGAAGATTATATATAGTGGACAAAGAGGTAAGATTAGATTTGCTAAGGTAATAGAAAATTTAAGATATGTTTGGGTGACGAGAAAAAGATGGGGACAGAGGAGAGAAAAAGATTGGAGAAAGTTCGGACGGTGGTGGGTGTGTGATGACAAATTTAAAAAAAAAAATTAAAAAAAAAATTGAAAAATGATTAGGTTGGTGAGTGAGAGATTTAGGAGTTTCTTTCGAATTTTCACGAGAAAATAAAGACCAAGTTTAGTTGAGAGAGAGAAAAGGCCAGATGTTTGGGTTTCGGTAGGAGCAAGAAGTAGAAAGGGGGTTATATAATGGACACAAAAGGCAGAGCCGTAGAATTGAAAGAAGGATGAGATTTTTAATTTGATTTTTCTATTTTTGAATGTCTTTTCCAATCTACTTTTTTGAAAATAATGGGCGAAAGTGACAGGCGCGTGTATTGCGGAGGTTATTAAAAAACGAAAAAAGAAAAAGCCTTCACGGTCACGGTCACGGATGACTCGGAAGTTTTTGTTGTTTGTTTTTTTTTTTTTTTCTCTAAATAAAGATTTGAATTATTTGAAAAAAAAACAATTGTATGTTTAGCCACTTTTTCCTGTCTGTGGGATTTTTGTTTTACTTTAATTTTTGGTATCTTTTCTGTCAATTAACTATATTTAAATTCCGACTTTGAAACCCGTTGCGGACCCACCGACTTGAACGAAATCATGTGGTTTGATTTACTTGGCTTTTCTGGCCATCTTTTCTATCTTGACGTTTTCTTACTTTAATTCGCCGTATTATGCTAAACCTTCGACCAAATCGAGTAATTACTTCGCATTTTCTTTATTTTGATTAAAAAATAACGGAATAAATAATACTACCTTTCTTTTTTTTTTTGGCTAAAATAAATAAATAATACTACCTTATTAACTCCACGACTACGAATATTTGGCATGAAGGGGAAAAAAAATAAAAAGAAGAAGAAAAATAGGAGAGAAATAAAATAGGAGTGATAACAAGGAAAACACTCTTATTTTATGATATTTGGTGTGTAGAAAGGAAAAAAAAAAAAGAGAATGTAGCAAAATTATAGAAAAATAACATGGAATGAATAATACTATTCTATTTTGATTGAAAAATAAATAACATGGAGAGAATAATACTACTTTATTAACTCTACGGCTGTGTTTTGGTAAGAATGAACGAAGGAAAGAAAAATGAAAAGAAAAAGAAAAATATGAGAGAAAAAATAGAAGTAATAAGATGGAAAATAATTTTCTTTTATGGTATTTGGTATCTTATTCTATATTTTGATTGAAAAATAACATAGAAAGAATAATACTACCTTATCAACTCTACACTATGTTTGGTAGAAATGAAGAAAAATGAAAAGAAGAAAAAATAGGAGTAATAAGAAAGAAAATATTTTTTATTTTATGTTATTTGGTATATAGAAATGAGTGAGAGAGATTACTATGAGAGAATTTTGTGAAATAGTTATTTAGTGCAAACAAAGTAATAGAAATAGGCAGAGAAACATCTCAAACTCTATCATTAGATAAAGAAAGTGTCATACTAGCTAATTAGTGGACCACTTTATTCCCCAATCAACGAACACAATGACAAGAGCCACAATTAATCGTAGATAAAAGTGACTTAGCATCATAGTAAACTAAAGCATTAGCAGATAAATGCGAGATAGAATTTAGGTGGCGTTTGGTTGCTAAATAAAAATGGAAAATGAATGAGAATAGTAATATGAATGGAATGACAGTAGGAATGGAATGGAGAAGAAAATTGATTGAGTTGTTTGATTGACATGTTGGAATCAGTGTCTGAACAGGAATTACTATGTTTGATTTATTATGGAATAGAATAGAATTAACATTATATAGACAAAAAATACATTTACTATTAGAAAATTAGTACAAAAATTGATTCATTTATTTATTTATGTATTTTTTGCATTAGAAAATTCATTTTTTTAAAAATAAAAATTTTAAAAATAGAATAACACATTAAACCATATACGGTGTGATGTATTATACAGAATTTCTGAAAATAACACATCAAACAGTATATCCTAAATAACACATCAACCCGTATACGGTTTGATGTGTTATTTTCAAAAATTTTGAATAACACATCATCCCATATACGATTTGATGTGTTATTTTCAGAAATCCTGAATAATACATGTTTCTATAACGCTCTCTCCAAAACGTTCATACGTATGAACATTACTAGTCTCCAGAAATACTACGATCGTCATAGTATTTTCGCAAACATTAATTCAAGACCGTGCCCCTACTTGCTAATGGAATGAGAAACAATACGATCATTGTCACCAACATGGGAAGCTATAGCTCGTGAAAAACCATCAGCACTAGCTCTAGTTTCATCTATTCCGATTGCATCTACAATCTATTGAACTGTCGGCCCTTTCTCTTTAGATTCTGAAATTCCAGTTGCCTTATCCACTTTCCCATCAATAGTAGTCACAATTTCACGTTCTCGCAATCTCATCTCTTCTTTACACTCCCTTAATTCCTCAAAATGAGGACGAGTCTCAGAATCTGAAGCCAGCTCTTTACAATCAAAATTATCTTCCTGTTCAAAATCAAAAGCTAACTTGAATTTATTCATTGAATACAATGCTAGAATTGCCTAACACTTAGCGCAAAAACATACATGCATGCAAACTATGGAAAACATATGATCACATCATGAACACAGCGGAAAAATAGCAGATTTAGGTATTAAAATTTTTACATGAAAACAGTTTTCATAACCATATTACATGCATATATCATATAAAAGATCATGTATAACATAAATCAAATCTAGATGCATAAACCCTAGAGATAAGATTATGGTTTACCTCTTGTAGCGTATTCCTTATTGATCTATTTGTTGACGGTGATCAGACCTCCAACCCTAGATCTTCTTGTCTATGCTCTTGCTCTTGGTTGATTAACTGAGTGGGCACCAAGTTGAATCCTTCGTTGGAGAACGATCAAGAACACCTTCTTGATCCTATGGAACATCGGGACGTGAGATGAGAGTGTGAGGTTGCGGGAAATTTTTTCTCTCATCTCAAGCCTTAGGTTGGCCGAATTCTCCCTCTCTCTCTCTCTCTGTATTTTTCGTGTAACACTCCCAGTATTACTGTGTAGTTTTTCCTCTCATATATCTTATATATATGAGGCCAAAAATTGCTAACTCTAGTCCAACTAGGATTGGGCTTGTTCTCCAATTTGGGCTTTGGGTGTATTTTTATAAATATGTTCAACTCATGTAAGTTATTTATAAAAATACCAACTTCTGTGTAGAATCATTATTTTACACAGTTTCATGAAACTAATTTCACAAATATCATCAACTAATTAATGAGCTTTATTGAGCTAGATAAGGGACCTAATGGATCTAAATAATCTAAGCTCTAATGATATGATAAATACATAATAACTCTTATTATGGTATTTATTTAAATATTATTAGTAAATGGTACACTCCACTAAAGGCCCAATACTGTACTCTTAGATTAGATGTTATGCCTTTTATAGAGATTCAATCAACTAACCTTGATTAACCAATCCATCTAGCATATTCTATACCACATATAGAATCCCTACATAATGCCGTAGTTGGATAGATAAAATTACCGTAATACCTCTCCAACACCTATTTACCTTTAAGTTACCATCTTTCTATCAAGGAATAATTTTGTCGATAATTTTGTTCTCAATGGCCATTTAGACAAAATTATCAACCAATTCACAAAGTGAATACTAAGATCTTAGATTTAATTATTCCATGAATCTTGAAAGAATCTAAGGTGGCATTAATATATAGTGTCCTTAACTATTTGGTGTTCCCATCAATTCATAAGCCATAACTTTCAATATGCCAGAGTTTACCTCTAATTTCATAGAGATTAGTCTTTTAATAAATCAAAAAGCTACAACCCATGAAAGCAAGTCCAATCAAATATCAAGGATTAAGATCTATATGCTAAGAGCTAGTTTGTGGTAATATAAGAATTAAGTTAAGGCACTCCAGTTCTTTATATTACCTGGTCCAGTTCAATACACATAATTTGTTTATGTTGTATTAGTGTTTCTATCAGAAGTCACATACTTCAATGATTTGAGACACATCATTCCCGTTGAGATAGACAAACACTACAACCTATAGTAAATAAAGTACTCCATCTTTATTTACAGATTGTGAACTAGTTCATTTAGACTTAGATAAAGAAATAAGTCTCCCCATAATTAACACTTAATCATGTTTGTTTCTTTATACACAAATAAAGTCATGGAATCTTTTTCAGATAAATAAACTATTTAACTAAGATAGTTTAATCTAGCAAATATCATAATTGCATATAAGAGAAAGTTATTTATACTCAAAAGGTATAATTGAAAATCTGCTTTTTAGGGCAAATAGGCCAAAATACAACTCATTAAAAGCCATTCTACGTTCGGTCTTTGATGTCGAAGGTGTGGCCGCTTGAAGCCAATTCCCATATCGTAATTCGGACGAACTACTGTCACTCTCTTTCATCATCACATCACACCGTGTATTTCTATAATCTATGTCCCATAATACCACATTTGAAATAGAAATTGGGAAGTCTTTCATATTGGAGAATCAGGAATACTTCTTTCATTACCTTTTCCAAAGAAACCCTAAGTACCCTACAAAGTGGAACGTTGACATCGATCTGCACCATCACCCTTATACCAGTATCTCTAACCTTGGCCTCTTCAAGGACACCAATTAATTTCCCAAGGAATTTGCATTTCTTAGTTCGACAAGCTACTGGAACGTTAAGAATTATACCCAAAAGGCAACTAGATAAAAATTCATACTAGATATTTCACCACATCCTTTTTGTTCACTAAAGATAGAAATTGCTTCTCAAACTGCCACGGACCACTAGCCAAAATCCTTTATCTGTCTTCAGAACAACTAAACTGAAATAAAAAAATATTATTGGAACTGATCTGTTCGACTTTGAAAGCCTTAGAAATGCTCCAGATCACCCTAATCGCACCGAACAACCCATCTCAATTCGCTGCCTTATTTCACAGAATTTTTCCAACTAAGCAGAGATCTAATCAAGCCTTATCATCCTCATAAAATGATTTCTCTAATCTGACTGCTGGCCCGTCTTCTTCATCAAGGTTCAGACTCTCACAAAGACGTGAAATTTTATCTAAATTCATAATCAAAGCCTTAAGATCAACAGAAAAGAAAAACATGCAAAGAAACTAATCTGTATCAAAAAAGATGAGTGAATTTCACTATACTATGAATACTAGGGTTTCTACAAACTCACGTTCCCAGAGAGAAAATGTGGGATATAAGAATACTTATATGGTTTGTTTTCCAAAGAACAAATATGAGGAATGACCTTAAATGCATCAAATAGTATAATTTGACACATCATTTTGTGGAAAAAAAAAATCATTTTGTGAAAAAAAAAAAGAGAAAAAGTGATTACTCCATTAGAGATATGACTTTAGATTTTCTTTTTTCCATTTGATTTTGCATTATATTAAACATACAAGTAAAGAATTGCAAAGTTAAAATAACATATAAGATATTTTCTAATTTTAGGTATAATTTCATTGCATATATAAATTAGTTTGACATGTTGGATTAACACGAATTAAGACATTCAAATTGAATAAAAAATTTGATGTTATTTACTTAGGCCATGTTCGGGGTTTATTATGTTGCTTTTAACTTTTAAAAATAATTAGAAATAAATAGAGAAATTCCTTTCAAAAAAAAAAAAGAAAGAAAACGAAAAAGAAAAAAGGAGTATGTGAAGGTATTTAGTAAGTTCGTGCTTAGGTAAGCAGATTTTAAAAGTTACTATATTACTATTATTCTAAATAGAATTTGAGAAGTAGTGCAAAAGTTGTTTCTGTAAAGCTTCCTTTTTTTTTTCCAATTTTCAAGGGAATTAAACTAGTCACTAGCTAAATTGGCTACAAGAATAGTACAAACTTATAAAGGAAAATAGAAACATCCCTCAAACAAAACTAATTTTACCCTAACCCCGGTAAGAGTATGAACTATCATATTCTTATTACAAGAAATATGATTGCAATACACCACCTCCTACTTACAGAGGAAAATCTCTAAGCAGATCCTTAGAGCCATCAGGTAGAACTCATTCAAAGTGTCCATCAGTAAACGCTACTCTATTCACAGTGTCCATAAGTGAATACCACGTAAAATCTTCCAAATCTGGCTCTCAAAAGCTTCATATCTAGAAGAATACTAACAAAATACAGACACACATAAAAATAATAAAAAAAAACAACCTCTCTAGATCTAAATAAAAAAATATACAAATCTGAAGGACAACCACACTAGTAACATAATGAAACTAGAATATAACCAAAAATACCACACACCTAGATCTAGGTGTACTGAGAGCACTATAGATCACGATACAGGTGGACAACTACCTTCACAAAATAAAAGGATTATTGGGAAATAAAACCAAAAACAAAAAGAAAAATGAAAAAAAAAAAATCCATACTGGGAGAGGGAAAGATCCTCTCCCTGGTGGGGGAGGCACCCTGCTAAGAGAGGAGAAGAGAAGATTGCTTCGGAGGCTACATGGGAGAAAAATGCTGCTCTCTGCAAAAAGAAGAGAGAGGAGCAAGTGAGAGTTCCTTTCTCTACTTTCTCTCTCTAAAAACACGTTAGATCGCTAAATAATTGAAGCTCCTCTCACTACCTCTCTATAAAGCTTATTACACTGTCTATTAGAATTTGTTTTTTAAATTTCATTTTACATAATATAAAATCAATAGTTTACTTAACATTTAGACGCTAATTGTAAATAGTATAGTAATTTTATAAATTAATATGCTAAACGCCTAGACTTTTTTTTCACAACTGCTTCTTGTTCACAACACAAATGCTGTATAACCAAGCCCAACAATACTAAACTAGCCCTTATTATTAGTTACACGTATAATATGATAGTAACCACTGATAGTAATCACATGTACTTCAATGTAAATGGTCTTTAGTTCAAATTTCAAATTCCCACTCTTAAAAAAAAAAAACAAAAAAAAAACTTGTTGGTAGTATGTGAGTTTGGGAGGGTCAGGGGTTCAAGCCTTGGTAATATGTGTGTGTGATATTTTTCTCTAAATTTGTAATAAGTGGTGGTCATTAGTTAAGCCCCACTTTTAAAAAATAATATAATAATGTAACATTTTATTGCTTACCTTAAAAATCCTCAATAATTTGGGGAAAAAAACTGATGGAGTCATTTATTTTCCTTAAAAGAGAATTTTATTTCTTGTTGTTACAACCATAAATTGCAGACATAGTGATTTGATTTTTTTTTTAAATAAAAATAATAATCCATGTATGAGTATGACTGCTGTATGCGTCAATTGTTTTACCTCAACCGCGTAACAAAATTCAACCTTTCAAACCCAATTGCCGAGCGCTGGCAACTAAGAAAATTCTATATGGAATTTTCAAATGCCAATTATCATTGCCAAAAGTAAATCTTATCCCTCAAAAAGAAAAGTTAATCGATCTTATCCTTTTTCTTTTCTTTAAGTCAGCACATTACCATTCCGGGAAATCAAGCATTTTTATCTATAGATATTATTGTAAGGTTGTCATCACTCTTCTACGTAACCTTCTTTTTTTTCTAAACGATTTTTCTTTTGTATAAATAGTAAATGTGAATCGTCCATGAATTATATGATTGGACCAAAAGGTTTCATTCTTTTTTTTTTTTTTATAATTTTGAAGGATGGACCAAAAGATTTCTTAGAAGCGAAAGTATTCAAAAGAATCGTTTTAGATGTATATCTTTAATTTTTTTTAAAAAAAATTAAATCTGCACCCAAACAATTTTATATTTAATGATGTGCTATCAATTTTAAGCCTTTATATACTCTAACGGTTTTTTTTTTTTTTTTAAATAACTTTTATAAGTATCATCATACTGTTTTTAATGTTATTTAAAACTGTATATTCACCTTATTAGATAAAAATTTTATTACATTACGTGCAGAATTTTATTACATTACAGAATTTTATTACATTATGTGCAGTGCGGAGCCAGAATTTTCTTCCAATGGGAGAAGATAAATTTTCTCAATACAATTATAGTATAAAAAAAAGTATTTACACATATAATAGTATCTTCAAATGTCAATAGATTATGCTTGACAAATTTTCATATTTTAAAAGCACTACATAATAATCTCGTTGTCACGTTACTAAAAATGAAATTTTCAATTCTACGAAATCTTCCTAAGCATACAAACTATAAACTAATTTAATTTTTAATTAAAAAAGATAAATATAAAGGATGCAATACAACTTGCAGTTATATATATATACATATTTGTCTTGACTAGCTTATAGAGTTAGAGTCATTGAAATAAGGAAGAATTTTCCTCAATTCTAATTTTTCCTCTCAATTTTAGTTTAAAAAATTAAATAGAAAATGAAAGTTAAAAATTAAGTGAGTCTTATGTTGGGGAAAAAGATAGAAAAAAGAAGAAGTGACAATTCACATCTTATATAGGGATAAAACTAAAAATAAAAATGCCAATAAGGCGAAAATAGAATAAAATTTTATATTATATCAAACTATAAAATGAAAAATATAAAAAAAAAAAAAAAGCAACAACAATAATATCTTACATTAAATTAAATTAAAGATAAAACTAAAAATAAAATCTCATGTCAAAATAATATTAAAATCTAAAGTAATACCCAAAAAATTTGAGAGAGGGCAATGACACCCACCGTTCCCATCTAGGCTCCACTTGATTATCTGTGATGTAATTTTGAGTGTCCCTAACCCCACTTATAATGTAACAAATTAATTTTTCTATAAATTATTTGCAAATTGCGAGTCAATAATATCTTATTTCACTCCTCAAAAAAAAAAAAAAATCTTAATTCGGTACTGTACCAGCTGTTTCCTTTGTCATTTGGATAATGCCATGACACTTAAAAAGGCTTAATTCAAATGTAGCTTTTGTACACATAAGTAAATTAGTAATAAGACTTTCCGTTCATGTTGTAAACCGACGGTGACGTGACAGCTGTTTGTACGCAACCATAGCATAAAAACAGAGAAAAATCCGGTTTGACCCATTAAGAAATAATAATGCGTGTCGTCGACATCTGTGGTGGGCCCCGTTTAGATTTCTCCAATTAGGAGGGCCCACCTGTTCTTCCCCAACAGGGCCATCCGCTTCCTGTTTTGGTTTTTTTTTGGGAGAATTTCAAACCATTCCAGATCTTTTCAGATAAAAACATCTACAATGAATAAAAGCAAATTATTCATTAAATTATTATTATTATAATTTTGTTTTTTAAAAAAAGAATGCTTAAGCAACTTTGATCACGTAATTCCCAGATGTGGGACCCACTCTCTGTCTTGGACCACGTGTGAAGCTACCAAAACGGCACTCAAGCACTCAAAGCCCCAACTTGGGCCGGGGGCAGGGCTAATCTTCTAGCCGAGCCCAATAAAGTAAAGCTAGCCATTTAACATATCGGCGCCGACAATCTTTTTTAAAAAAACAAAATTTATTTTGTATATTTTTCTATTTTAACATGCCTTTCGCGAATTTCGACACAAACAGGCAAGAGATGGAAGCAATTTGAAGCCAGGTCAGCGCATGCGGCTTTAAACGCATGCACGGCGCCACGTCATCTGATCTGCTGAGACGTGGCCCAAGGTACCTCAATAGTCGCCCACGCAACCGGAGTGTAACCGTCTAGATTGGGATCCGTACCGTACGCACCGCCTCGCCACAGGGTTCGTGACAGAGTGAAACCGGTTCTTCCGGTGAACAAGTTAAGGGAAAAGTACACACTTGTTTCAGGAACGCCACCTGTAAAGGTGTACATATGAAACATGGGAAAGGAAAAGAGGAAAATGAGTTGAGTTGAGTTGAGTTGAGTGGGGTGGGCCCACATGCTGGCGGTTGTACAGGGGGTATGCGAAATCATGTGTCTGCTCTTTTCTGTCGTGGACTTCACGACGGTTTTCCCGATGTGAATTGAAGATATTTATTTGGATTTTACCGAAATTTCATAGTATCCTTTTGATTTCCTAAAATTACCATGAAGCCCACTATTAATATTTTTTATTTTTGTAACTATGCTTGGTTGGATACCAACTCAGGTTCTAACCATGGATAATGCTTCCGGTCCAACGATTGTACCAAATTCCCAACATATGTAATATACATATTATGTATGTATTTTATTATTATTTAATTAGTGATAATATTTAATCTATTTTTTGATAATATAACAAAATCTTGTGCAACTAGCAGTGGTTGCTGATCACTTGAATGTAATGATTCCCACTAGATAATTATCAACTTTAGGAATTGTTTTCAACCATGAGAACTGGATAATGGTTAATGCTAGGGGCTATTTGGTATAGAGAGTTACAAGTTTTTATATTACTGGAAAAGCTGTAGAGGGTAATATGATTATATGGGAATCTAAAAAACTGTGATTGGCAACGCATAGAAATTTTGTCCTTAATTCCAGAGAAAGTCTTGAAACTGTATTTGATTATGCATGAGAATGTATTGATTTTTTTTTCTTCATATTTCGTCCTAAGTACCTTCTGTAATAATCTTTTTGGTATTTTTTCAAGAAAATCTTTTAGTATTTTTATATATTAAATTAAGGTGCGTCTACAGTAGGGGCGCCCCTACGTAGGACCCTGTCTATTCACCGTTGGATGGGAATCTGTATATAAATAGATTCTCCACAGATTCTCGTTATTCCCCACAGATTCCCATCCAACGATAATTAAGGCATGACCCTACGTAGGGACGCCCCTACCGTAGCCATCCCCATTAAATTAACATGTTATACTTCTTTCTAAAAAAATGTTATACTTATAAAATTAAATATTTTACATAATTAATTTATTTTCTTTAAAATTATAAAATTTATAAAGTAATTTGTATATTTTTGATAAATGAAACTTTTCAAAAAAAAATTATTTTGCTCGAATAAGAAAAGAATATTATTTAT